>JBBPBR010000006.1:818570-829714 GCA_037974775.1 Cicer pinnatifidum | reverse complement strand
TAATTTTATTTCAAAAAGACAAGTTCTATTAATTGATAATTAGTATTTATTAACTTAATAATTTCAAAACATATATCTAGTCAATAAAAAAAAAAGTTTATTTCCACCTATCCATGGTAAAAAAAAAATAAAAAATCAGGTCACAAGTTCAATCAAAAGGTAATCAACTTAATCAAATCAACAATTTCAACTAACTCAAATTTTAACAAATAATTTCATGGTCTATTTAGTCACTTAGATAGAAAAATAAAATCAACACAATCAAAGTAAGCAAATAATAAACAGTTAAGTAGTAACTTCAAAAATATGATTAATTATACAAAAACGTATAACACTTAACACAATAATATAACGAGAAAAATATGATAGTGAAGATAATTATTACACAATTGACACGAGTGTCATTCGACTAGCACTGAATGGACATTCGACCCACTCAACTTGATTGGACAAACCAGACTCTAATACCACTAATATGACACCCTAAACCTCAAAATAATATATATAATAATTTATATCATATTTCTATAAAATTTGCAACGGATAAATAAAAATATGTTTCCGATAAAATTAAAACTTTTATTTTTAATTTAGGATATCACGTTTCTCAAAAATCAAAAGGAGCCCTTTAAGCTTATTTTCTCCATTAAAATAGTGCAATGTCAATAATCTTGATTAATGTGTAATTATTTGATTTAATTCTAAACACTTACTAGTACTTCTAAGGTTTTCATACAAAAATATGTTTCAAATTAAATAAGTAATATATAAATTAAAACCCTTATTTCCGGTATCACCTATCAGAACAGGGTTCCTCCCAAACTTGAACTTTAAGACTCATTAATCTGTAACAACTGCGAAAATGACCAATGACAATGGAAAATGATATTTCCTAATGGCTTTGTCGAGTTTTCTATAATTCATGCAAACTCTCCAACCAATCACAATTCTACATCTAATAATATCGCTCTTGTCATTTTGAACTACAATAACACCTCCTTTCTTTAGGACACATTGCCGAGGGTTGGCCCACAAATTGTCTGATATAGGATAAATAAATCATGCATCCAACCAGTTCTTTCAAGATAGAATTCAACCTCCTTTGACTTTCAATGCTATTTTTTAAATTATCTTCCAATAAAATTATGTGCATGAAAATAGAGGGGCTTATTCCTTTGATGCATGTGTTGCGGCATAAAATTTTGAGTGCTTCTAAAATTCAGTACAGTCGCCACCATAATTTATTTGAAAACAGGAAAACGTTTGAAACCCTTTAAAATAAAATAAAAAATGTCTTTGATACCTGATTTTTGGTTTGAGAGTCGATTATTTGTGGATAATGTATTACAACCTTACAACACTCGTTAAAAAATAGTTACCTATAATTAATTATGCAAAAATTATGTTAACTTGAATATGCATTTTTCCTAATTATTAAAAGCAAATATAAAATATGTTTTTATGAATTATAATTCTGAAATAAAAGTGCACTTAACATAAACTGGTAAAAAGCTATTTTCTTATTATTGTATTTGACAAGAGTGCAATCGTGCTCATTTGTATCTCTTGGTGTGATGGAGAAACGAAAGTTATACCGTTTTGGGATAGAAAATTGGGATGTGCTGGTTGTGTGACACCCTAAACTCTAAAGTAATATATACAATAATTTATACTAGATTTTTAAAATAAATTCACATCGGATAAATAAAATATATTCCAAAGAAAATAAAAATATTTGTAACTAATTTAGGATATCACGCTCTTCAAAATACACATTGAACAATTCAAACTTTATTCTTTAATTAAAACAGTGCAATTTCAATGAACTTGATTTAACTATAATTTCTTAATTTAATTTTAAAAACAAACTAGTACTTATAAGGTTTACATACGAATAATTCATTTCTAATTAAGTATACAAATTACAACTCTTATTTCTAGTATAACCTATCAGAGCGGGGTTTCTCCCAAACTTGAACTTAAAGACTCATTAACCTATAATAACTATGAATTTTCAAATGCCAGGTCAAGTCGGTCAAACACAAATAACGAAGGAGATAAGTTTCGAAATCAAGTTGATAGTATAATATAAGTAAGAAGAAAACACAAACAATCATAATAGATTGTATCATAACACATCATAATATATCAAAATATTCAAGAAAAATAATATCACATTTAATGTCAAAATCCCTCAAGTAAAATCAATATATGTCACATCATTAAAGAGAAATTATTATCACTTTTGAAACACATTAATTACAACAAAACAATGACATGAAAATACAATGTTATGCATGAGCTTAGATTCTACTTCTTCACACTTTTATACCATTCTAACTCTGAAGTACTTGATTAGCTATGCCACCATATAAGTGGACGGACAATTTAAATTTGCTCGATCCTCATAGATCCCCTCAATCCAACATGTGACACATATACGCGACAGTTGAGGTAAACATCTTTTGCATGGTAGCTCCCAAAATTTGGAGGCCTACCTCCAAGTCACCTAGGAATTCCTCCCAAATACCTCCAAGGTCTAACAATCTTGCATTAAGGCTCAAAAATAGACTGCCACAATCTAGCTCATTCAGTTGTACTTTCCTAAAATCACTAGGCTTGTCAGGCTCTACATATATGATGTTAAAATAATCTTCACTTTAAAAATTCTCATAAACTTCAAAAATTCCCAACATCTATTTTCTCTCCTCGTTGGCCTAGACTACTTTATTAAGAGCATTATCTTTAGCACAAGTTTAAATCACCATTATTTCATCAAGTATGTGGTGATATCAACATACTCATCACAATTTGATAACATCTCAATCGTCATCATCATCATCACATATTATTATGTCACATAATACATTCTTCAAGGTTTATCATCACCTTACAAATTTATAACATCATTATCATCAATCATACTTAATCATCATCACATAAACTTAAACCATATAATTCATCAATCTTTTATCATCACATCACATAAACTCGTTTAATTAAACATATGCGTAAATTTTATTTGACATCCAATATCACAATAAGATCAAACACCACACATTCAACGAAATGAAATCAACACTACAAAAAAAAGATATATCGTGACACTCAATTTTTAGTGATATCCCTGTATTTGTCACTATAATCACTTTTAGCTACAGATAGAGTGTCCCCTATTCTTATTTATGCCATAACTTAAAAAAAACTAAAATATTAACTTCCAAAAAATATTTACTTATTCTCTTTCTTTCCTATTTTCATCTTAGATAATTCTTTTCCTCTTCTTTTCTCCTTCTTTTTCTTCTCATTCTATTTCCTTCTCAAATTTGTTCAAAAGGTCTTCTCAATTTCAATTCTCAATTTCATCTCAGAAATCATTAAAGCTTTTCCCTATTTCAATTCTCGTTTTTCTGTTGAAGAAGCTTTTCTCGATTTCTTTGTTATGCTCGTTTTTTAGTTTTCTCGATTTCTCCATTGATGCTCGTCTTTTCAGTTTTCCCAATTTCTTCGTCATTTTTGGATTCCATCTTCAATGGATTTCTTTAATTTCCGATTCAAACCCAGCAATTTTTAAAACAATCAATTCACATGACGCTTTCTTCTATCTCGCAACTTAATCTCTGCATTTATTAGGGTTTCTGCAAGCGAGACTTTCAACACTTCTACCTCTTCGTGACTTGGTGATTTTGGTATGAGTTTTCATCTTTGCCTTGTTATCTCTCAAAAGAGATTAAAAGTAACTCATTACCCTATTTTGCATGATTGCGTCTTAATAACTTTTTATACTGATTGTATTATTTGACTATATTTAAGCTTAATCGATGCTTTTATGCACTAGTTTAACTATTGCTTTTGCATTACTTTAAAAGTAACTCTTAATCATCTTGAAACCATTGAATTGGTGCTTTCTGGTTTACTCTAAAAATTCAATTTGATTCTAAGTGACATAAAATTATGGCTTAATTAGGAAGTATGATCGACTAAAATTATGAAACTTGGTTGCAATCTTGTGCATATTATTTTCTTAATTGAGTTTTCAAATTTTATGGTATTTATTAAAATTTTGGTCGATTATCTCTGTATTATTTTGATATGCTCATTGATGTATATTTGTTTTCTGCTCTTCTGATTCTAAATCCAGCTCCAGTTATAGTTATTTTAATTTTGAATCCAGCTCTAGCTTTTCTGATTTTAAATCCTTTGGTTATGATTCTGATTAGCATCAAGTGAATAAAATAGATTTCAAAGCATTGTGAAAATAATAAACACTTCCCAATTGTTAGTTGGTTTATATTGTTTGCTGGAACACCTAGAATGCCTTAATCTAATTTTTGTCATTATTTTGAGGCTACAAAGTCTCTAATTCTTTTTTCATTGTGTTCATCCTACCTTTTTTGCTATTTCTTTATATGAAACACTTGAGATATAGTGAACCTATTATGCTATTTCCCTTTCTTAATTTATGAGATTTCGTAGATTATAAAATATGACAAAGTCAACTATCTAATCTTAGAGACACTTTGAAATACTTGAAGCATCAAGGATGAAGAAGGGTTAGTGTTAACATAAATAAGGGTTAGTGTTTATTCTTTGATTCTATATTTAGATCTAGTTGTTGAAGGATTGATTTGAGGTTGTGAATTTTTTGTTGCTGTTGAAAATGAAAATTAAGTCAGGGTCACTAGATCAGTGGAGGAACTACTTTAGGTCGTCAAATTCGTATATTTTCGACATAATTGACTGTGCAATTGTGGTTGCTGCTGCTGATTGTCCAAAGGAGTTTAAGTTGAGGAGAGATATGATTGCTGAGAGGTTGTTCTCTTGTAAGTTGATTCGTTGTTTGGATGGGATAAGGTTGAATTGGCTATGAATGGGGATGATGATCATGAAGGTTGCAAGAGTGATGGTGTTGAGTTTGGAGCTGGTGGAAGCAAATAGAGTAAGGTGAGTGATCATGGGTTGATGATGGATGGGAACCTTGTTAGCAGTTATAGCTTTGGTGAAGTTGAGGCATCGACTGATGAGATTGAATAAGAATCTCAGTTTGTTGGTGAGGTTTTGAGGATTAGAGACATTCTCAATAACCGCGAAGACGAGGTATGTTTTTTTCTCTCTCTTCCCTTTCTTTGATTGACTTTGTTGGATGTTTGATGAGATTTTTTTGGAAAGAATCGATATTGATTTATGGTTTTTAATTGGATGGCATTTTGTTTTTGTTTTTCTTTGAAGGTTGAATTCATTTTGTGAACATTGATTAGTACTTGCTTGTTTCATGTTGCTATAGTCTGACTCTGTGCTTTTTGAGTTATTGAGGAGGCTTGAGCTGATGGAGCTCTTTGTGGATCTTCTGAAGGTTTGAATTGAAATCTTTTATTGAGACTTATTTGATGAACATGTCATTTTTTTTTTGAAGTGTTGAACAAAATCTTTACTGTTCATTACAAAGCTGAAACTGAATAAGTTGTACGTATTTTTATACCAAGGGCTTTTTGGTGTAGGATTATTGTCTCCCTGTTGATAGAAAATATCTAGATTTGAAATTGAAGTGTTTTAGTTAGCTCTATCCTGAATGATAGAGGGATAGGGAAAACAACCTGTTATAACCTAAAACTACTGTTAATAAAAAGCAAAGAATCTTCTTATAAGGTCAAAATGATCTCTAAACCTTACTGCATAAATGTAATTAAATTCAAGAGATAGATTCTGGCTCAATGATTTGACATAGGATGCTGAGATTCATTTACAAACTCTGTTTGACTACTTGTAAGGAGAAAAATGCAGGCATGTTTCAGGCCATTGATTGAGATGCATGTCTTGTTTTAATAGTTCAACAATCTAGGGAGGCATATCGAATAGTTTCTGAGACTTAGTATAAGGAAATATAACCCTTGGTAAAAGAGAGAGCTAGTATTCAGTACTAACTATCGGATACATTATATTCTGAATTATATCAAAACAAGGCTAGCATTATCATATCCAAGCATCTTGTATCGCAACTGCATACCAAATTATCAATACACTCAGCATAATACAGGCAGTAACAGAAGTGTAAACTTTCATAGCTCAATCCTAGCTACCTAGAGCTAATTAAGCAGAAGAAAATTTAACAGTCTATCGCATATTATCGTAGCAGAACTGTAAATAAGAGACTAATCCAAACAGTATACGTACATCCTCAAAAACTAGAAAAATTGCCTCCTTCACATGACAACTCAAAACAAAATGCTTCAAATTCCTTTACTTCACTAAAAACTACCTTATTTGAAGTTATGAAGGTTAAGTATGTTCTCTAATCCTTAGTAATTAACCTTTTCAGGCAACTGAGATTGGAAAGGTTGTCAATCCTCTCCGAAAGCATGGATCAAAGGAAGTACGTCAACTCAGGCGGACTCTTATCGAGTATGATTCCGTTACTAGATAATTGTCTCTCATTCATAATGGTTTATTTTATAAATAAAAGATAGATGAGCTTGTTTATTTTCTATACATGGATCAAAGAAAAGGCTTTTATGTTTTAACCAATGTTGTCAAATTGCGGCGCTATAGGGCTATATCATAGCCAATTTTGATGAATTCAATGAAAACAATGACGCCATCCTAGTTTCGTTATTAGGAAAGTAGTTGTCGCTATTATAGTTTCGGCTAGCAAATGTAGCAGCAATAATACTTAAGCTGGTGCTCTACAATCATTTCCTTTTTTATTTGTAAGCAACATGTCCACTGCTACAATGCTAAAGCTATCCTCTATTTGACACAATGGATTATTGGCGTTCTCTATTTTCTGCAATCTTCTATTTATAACTATGATACTAACTTCTCCTTCAGTTCGATCTCCATGACTAACAATACCTCCTGGAACTAGTCCTACTGCATTGCTTGATTCTCCCATCATGCTGCCAAATTCTCAGGTATTTATATCATCACAATCTCATTTTTCATTTTCAATATCACATGACTTCATTGTTATTTTTCTTGTTGTAATTGCACCAGTTAATTTAGTCATTCAAATTTATGAAAATTGTCTTTAAGTTTTCATTAATCTCTATTTTGCAATCCGAATTCATGAGATTTGGTTAGACTAAATTGACTTAGGATTTTAATTTTAGTGACTAATTTATCGTTTCGTAAATATAGAGATTTTCGTTGTTTTTTATTTTACAATCTAAATCATCATAATTGATTCGACTAAATTGATTAATTATCTTTAGTTTCAATTATTAATTGGCTATGTCGTAAATATTGAGACCCAATTGTTCGACTCTTACAAATTTCGAGAATTAAAATGGTGATTCAATCATGTCATACTCAAAAATTGAAGAAAAAAAGATTGATTTTTTTATTTAAATAGTTGTTTTTTATGTGTTTTTTTAGGCCATCACTACGCCAAATTTGACATTTAACAGCGCCCCTTTTACAGCACTTGCTAAACACAAGCGCTGTTGTAAATGTATTTGAAAAATAACAGAGCCTTTTACAGCGCTTTTATTCACAAGCGCTGTAAAACAAGCGCTGTTGTAGGTCATATAACGTTTGCGCATAATGTTGTAAGGCTTTTACAGCGCTTTTCAAAAAAGCGCTGTAAAATGAAGCGCTTTCGCGTATGCTTTTACAACGCTTTTTTCACAAGCGCTGTAAAAGGCATGCGCTTTAAAATAATTGAACCACCTTTTACAGCGCTTTTTTAACAAGCGCTATAAAATACAAGCGCTTTCATTGAATTTAACTACCTATTACAGCACTTTTATTGACAAGCGCTGTAAAAGACATAAATTTCAAATAATTATATACGTTGGGAACCCTCATATCCTCTACATCTTTCATCACCTTTACTCTGGGAACCCACATACCCTCATATCCATTACGTGTTGTGCCGCCATCTACCTATTACGTGTTGTCTCAGGTATTTTTTTTTTTAACTAGATTTTTTTTATCAAATTAAAAATTCATACCACATGATCTGTGTTAAATCTCTTCTACTAGTCAAAAACTCATACCACATGATTTGTTCTGTTTTTGAAATAATTGATTGATATTGGTTTCTTTTTGAAACTTGTTGATATGTTTTGAAAGCTTATTAGTTTTGTAACTGCATTTATATAGGTGGTATAATATGGATAAGAAATGGATGCCAGCCAATCGATTGTCAAAAGAGTATGAAATTGGAGTGAAGGAGTTTGTTGAGTTTGCAGTGAAGAATGCAAAAGATCCAAATAGAGTAGTTTGTCCTTGTTTAAAATGTTGTTTTGGAAAACGTGTTAGAGAAGATGAATTAGAAGGACATCTAGTATGTAATGGAATTGATCAAAGCTACACATGTTGGATAAGACATGGTGAGAAAAAAAAAAAGGAAACATTAATTTTGAGAATAGTTCGACATATGCTTCAACTGACTTCGATACAGATACATATGAGCCGGACCGAGTTGATGAGATCGCAAAAGCAGTTGAAGAAGATCTTCGAGATTGTCCTAAAATGTTTGAAAGTTTGTTGAGTGATGCAGAGAAAGAATTATATAATGGTTGTACTAAATTCACAAGATTGTCGGCGATATTAAAGTTGTACAACCTAAAAGCGAGTAATGGATGGTCTGATAAAAGCTTTACAGAATTATTAACACTCATAAAAGATATGTTGCCAGATGATAATGAACTTCCCAGTCGAACCTACGAGGCTAAAAGGATTTTGTGTTCTATTGGCATGAGTTACGAAAGGATTCATGCGTGTCCTAATGATTGCATTTTATTTCGAAATGAATATGAACTACTTAAGGCGTGTCCGAAATGCAATGTCTCTCGATATAAGAAGAAAGAATCTACTCCAGCAAAAGTCGTGTGGTATTTTCCTATAATACCAAGATTTAGGCGCATGTATCGCAGTGAAGAAGATTCAAAACACTTGACATGGCATGCAGATAAAAGAATTAGAGATGGAATGTTTCGACACCCTGCAGATTCCCCACAATGGGCAAAAATTGATCACGAGTATCCTGAATTCGGGATAGAGTCAAGAAATATAAGACTTGCACTTTCTAATGATGGAATGAATCCACATGGTCTTCAAAGAATCTCACACATCACGTGGCCTGTGATTTTGGTAATATATAACCTACCTCCATGGTTATGTATGAAGCGTAAGTTTATGATGTTGTCTCTGTTAATTTCTGGACCCAAACAACCGGGGAATGATATCGACGTATACTTGACTCCTCTAATAGAAGATTTAAAACGTATGTGGGAGACAGGTGTGGAAGTTTATGATGGGTATAAGAAAGAATATTTCAATTTGAGGGCTATGTTGTTCGGCACAATTAATGATTTTCCAGCTTATGGTAATTTATCAGGATATAGCATTAAAGGTCAGTGTGCATGTCCTGTATGTGTAGAGAGTACAAATTGGATGCGGTTGAAACATTGTAAGAAGAATGTGTTTCTTGGACATCGTAGATTTTTACCTTATAGTCATCAGTATCGTTGGTGGAGAAATGCATTTAATGGAAAATCAGAGGAAGGTAAAGCTCCTTTACCACCGACTAGATATCAAATACTTGAAAAAGTACAAGGTTTGACCAATAAATTTGGCAAACCTTTTGCGGGAGAGCTGGTCAAAACTGGGTGGAAGAAAAAGTCAATTTTCTTTGAATTACCATATTGGAAGTCATTGTATATAAGACATTTCCTCGATGTGATGCATATTGAAAAAAATGTATTTGATAGTGTTATTGGTACGTTACTCAATGTTCCAGGAAAGTCTAAAGACGGCATCAACGCAAGATTGGACTTGGTCGATATGGGAATAAGAAATGAATTGGCTCCAGTAAAGAAAGGAAATCGCACATATCTACCTCCAGCTGCTCATACTCTATCTAGAAAGGAAAAAATTGTTTTATGTAAATTTCTACACGAAGTTAAAGTTCCAGAAGGATACTCTTCGAACATTAGAAATTTGGTTTGTATGAAAGACCTCAAGTTAAAAGGTTTGAAGACCCATGATTGTCATATTCTAATGGAGCATTTGCTACCAATAGGTATACGTTCCATTTTACCTGAAAAAGTTCGACTAGCATTAACTAGATTATGTTTCTTCTTCAGGGAAATTTGTAGTAAAGTGATCGACCCTCAGAAATTACCGACATTACAGAGGGAAATTGTTGTTACTTTGTGTGAGCTTGAAATGTATTTCCCACCATCGTTTTTTGATATAATGGTTCACCTTATTGTTCATCTGGTTAAGGAGACACAACTTTGTGGGCCAGCTTATATGAGATGGATGTATCCGATAGAACGATATATGAAAATATTAAAAGGGTACGTAAAAAGTAGAAGTCGACCAGAAGGTTGTATTGCTGAACGATACATTGTTGAAGAGGCTGCTGAATTTTGTACTGATATCTGTCCAATGTTGAATCCATAGGGCTTCCCATGTCTCGTCATTCGGGAAGACTATCAGGAGAAGGGATAATTGGAAGGAGACTACTGACTATATCAAGGACAGAATTGGAGCAGGCACAATTGTATGTTATGCACAATGATGATGAGGTTCAACGGTATGTTACAATACACATGGATCAGTTATCTCGTTTGAACATGAATAGGAATCAAAATTGGATAACTTGAGAGCACAATCGAAGTTTTATAACATGGTTAAAAAATCACATAAAGTCAAAATTTGACATAGACTCCGGATCAATTTCACAGAGATTGAGGTGGCTAGCAAATGGTCCGAGCTTACATGTCTTTTCTTACACTGGTTATGTTATTAACGGCTACACATTTTATACCAAAGAACAAGATGATCAGACCACTATGCAAAATAGTGGAGTCACTCTCGTAGCTGAAGCGATGCATGTCTCAAGTGCAAAAGACAAAAACCCAATATATGCAAATCTATCATATTTTGGGGTTATCGAGCGCATATGGGAGTTAGACTACACAATGTTTCGTGTTCCCATATTTGGTTGCAAGTGGGTCGATAATAATAATGGCGTTCGGATTGATGAGTCAGGATTCTTGCTTGTTGATTTTAATAGGGTGGGATACAAAGACGAGCCTTTTATTTTAGCGTCGCAAGCTCAACAAGTGTTTTATGTCACCGATCCTTCTGATGATAAATGGTCTGTTGTCCTATCGACCAATAAAATAAGTGAT
>JBBPBR010000006.1:802384-818132 GCA_037974775.1 Cicer pinnatifidum | reverse complement strand
CTTTTACAGCGCTTTTTTTAAAAAGCGCTGGAAAAGACTTTAAAAATAATATTCATCAGATAACTAACATGACTTTCTCTAACATGATTTTCTTCAAACACCTTTTACGCATCATGGGAATCCCCAAAAACACATTGTTAACAAAAACATCAGACCCATTGTTAACAAAAACATCAGACACATTGTTAACAAACCCATTTTTCGCAACATGGCAATGAACCTGAAGATCATTTCGAACCTTATATTTTCATTGAAATACGTAACCCTCATTACGTATTTCTTCAAAACCGTTTTTCTGTGACATTTATTGCTGTGAAATTTCTCCGTTCGCTCTTTTCTTTGCATTTCATCCTTCTTCGAACCATTATTCAGGTATTGATGTTATTTATTTTTTATAATCATTAAAATGCATGTTGAGCTTGTTTAAAATATATATACTGATACATGTTGAGCTTGTTTAAAATAATGCATGATGCATGTTGAGCTTGTTGATGTTATACTAAACTGCATGTTGAACTTGTTGTAGTTAAATGGATACAAACAGAGATTTAGAATGTCAAAATGAAGAAGTTGGCACCAGTAGGACTTATGAAAATGAAGTCAAACGTGGTGCAACTATCATGCAAAAAGTCATTAAAACAAGGAGTAATGGCATTAAATTTGAGGTATACTATACTCTGTTTGCTGTTAATTTTTTTAGCTTTTTTTAATAGCATGTACTTACTATATGAGTTTATTAGGTTGGATGGAATGAAAGTGGTCAACCAGTTGACCCCCACAGCGCAATGTTTGTGAGCTACATTGGGGCTGTTGTTCGTCAAAATATTCCAATAACAATTGACGACTGGAGAGATAAGGCATTGATGGATGCCAAAGATATCATCTGGAATGATATTCAAGTAAATTTTTTGATCCAATCTTTTGTCATTTATAAATATTTTCATTGAAATACTTTACTTATAATTTTTTTCATTGCAGACATCTTTTGTCCTTGATGAGGGACGAAAGAATTATGTATTGAGAGTTGCTGGCAAAATCCATCGTGGATTTAGATCGCATCTCTCAAACTTCTATCTTAAAGATAAAGAAGGAAACACAACAGCTGAACCTCCAAAGATATATCGACATTATATATCAAATGATGAATGGAAAGCGTTTGTTTCCAAACGTACTGACCCCGCGTTTGTCGTAAGTGATTAATTTATTATCATTTGTGTGTTTTATTATTTATATTCGCATCGTATTTTAAATTTTTACATAATTGCTATTTTTTTATATAGAACATTAGTAAGGCAAATCGCGAAAGGGCAAGAAACCCGACGCACCCATACAGAAAATCACGTATGGGATATGCACGCCTTGATCAAGGGCTTGTAAGTAATTAAACATCACTTTTATATAATGAATGAATTTGTATTATAAACTATAGTTTCTAACTAATATTTTGTTTTATCGAATAGCGACAAGAGACCCAAACCAATCAACCTTTGGGTCGTCACATCTTGTGGATGGAAGCTAGGGTAAATAAAGATGGAGTGGTTGATAACCAAAATGTTCAAAAAGTAATAGAACTTTGTGTAAGTATATTATGACTTTAATATTTTTCAATATTGTATTTATCACTTGAATACTTTTTAATATTGTATTTTAAAAATGATAATGAACTTAACTATTTTAATGTTACATGTATTTTAGGAGACCATCTCTCAATGTTCTGAATGTGAAGAGGGCAACAAGGCTAGTTGCAGGGATATTTTGGGCAAAGTTTTTAATGTTCCTGAATATTCCGGTCGAGTTAGGGGGAAGGGATTTGGCATAACTCCCAGAAGCTTTTTTCCTCAAGAGAAGCGCCAAAAACCTTCCAACGAGGAAGTATTAGAGAAGCTCAGAATCCTATCTGAGCAAGTGGCACAATTGGTGAATACAAACAAAGACAAGCAACTTCCGGTTCAGCTCCAAGGTGAACTACAAATGGAGAGTGAAAGCGGGAGTTGCAACGTCGGTTTGAAAATTATTCCCGAGGTAATTAATTACTTACTTGCTTATGTAATTACTTATGCATTAAACAATATTATATATTAACTGTACTTTTGTTTTAACTATTGATTTAGGGTGTCACTTCATGTTTTCTATACTTGTCCTCGCCCACTCATCGGAAGGTGGGAAAAGCAAAATTGTACAATACTTTGGGAGAAGTATTGCACAATACTCCGATCCCAAAGGGCCATGTCAAGGTATCGCCTACTGTTGCTTTCGAACCAACTGCACCGTTGCCGATACCGGACAACGACGGAGATATGCAGACATTGGGCGAAGCTATCGGTAGTTACGTGGCATGGCCCACTAACCTTGTTGCCCTCATTAAAAGCCCTCCCAGAAACAAATCAGTGACGTCTCCCGATAAGGTTTGTCACATTTATTGCATAAGCTTTGTCAATTTTTTCAGATTCAATAAACTAACATTTAACCTCATTTTTGTAGGTCCAAATAAATAAACCACCCGCACATCCAAAAAAAAGCAGCAAACCTCAAAAATTGGAGGTTAATAGAGTTGCCAATAAAGCTGCCAAATTTGCAGCAATAAAAAAATTGGATCGTGGCAAATCAGTCGCTACTGCTGCTCCTCCTAAAATAAGTCAGCCACGCCTTGGTAAATACGTGGCGTGTCTTGACATTCAAGTAAAAAAGAACCTATGCAGCAGCGACGATTCGCGCATGATACATATGAATAAAGAAATATTCAGAGAGGAGTATGAGGAATTATTCGACAAGGAGCACATATACGAACTTCTCGAGCATAAGGAGCTCAGTGCAACTGTAATGAGCTTGTATATAAGGTAAAAAATACTTTTAATTGCATTTATTGGTAATTAATTAAATGTATTGGTAATTAATCTAGTTTAAAATTTTCATTGAAGGTTTTTGCATGAGAAGGTCGTGTGCCCTAGGAAATTATCGAATAAATACTCATTCTTCTCTCCGCATAAAACGTCCATGTGGAAACTGGATGAAGACAATGTAAAGAAATACATTGTAAATATGTTTTTAGGAAATATTTCAAAGGATAAATTGTTCTTAGCACCATATAATTCAGGGTACGTAATTTTATCTTTTTTAATTGATGAGAATTTAATTTATTAGTTGTGTATAGACCAAATTGTGTAACCAATTTTTTGTTGTTGTAGGGCACATTGGGTGCTATTTGCAATCAATGTCGTCTCTGAAGTTGTATACTATTTGGATCCCTTGCATGGCGATTACAACAATCACTCCGAAATCAAGACTTTGTTCGACACGTAAGTAATATTCATTTATTTTTGTTACACATATATATAAATAAGTGTTTGTTCATGCTAAAATAATCACATTTATTCATTTGATAGTGCATTAAAAGTTTTTCGAGCTCAAAGAGGTGCGGTAGTGTCGAAGCAAAAGTCTAATAATATTACATGGATCCCAATAAAGTGCCCTCGTCAAACAAACAACATCAACTGTGGGTACTACGTATTGAGATTCATGAAGGAGATTGTTGACAAGAATAAAACTATTATCCTAGAAACGGTACGGTATTTTGATTATATGATTTTCATATATAAATTATCTATATATTTGATACTAACTTAATATAATATGTTCAATTTTTATATTGCAGTACTTTGAAAATTCCAGTCCTTCATATTCTGAGCAAGATCTGATGGAATTAAAGGAGGAATGGTGTGAGTATGTGCTTGAAATGAAAATTATTTGATTTTCTGGGAAATAGCATGCTGCAAGGGACTGAATATTATATGGTGCATAGTTATTATATGTATATGATCATAGGACAGTATATAAACTTGCATATGAATATGTTGTAAATTAGATTCAATGTATATTCATACCAAATATGTTGTAAATTACTGTGTTATAGGATAATATATATGTATCATATTGTGTAAACTGATTATGTTTTAAACTGATTATGGGCTCTTGTTCTGGTTCTGGTTTTGGTTGTGTTACTGATTCTGTTTCTGTTTTAACATGCACATGAATATGTTCTAAAATTACTGATTCTGGATGTGTTGTGTTTTGTGAACTGGTTCAAACTAATTTTGGATAAAAAGATAAAAGACAGCGCTTTATAAAAAAAGTGCCATAAAAAGCTAAAAAACGCTTCTAAAATATATACAGGGTAAAAAAAAAATAAAAAAATAACACCTTTAACAGCGCTTTTTATAAAAAGCGCTGTAAAAGGTACCCCAAATATGTATTATGGGTATGCCTTTTACAGCGCTTGTTACAAAAAGCGCTGTAAAAGGTACCCCAAATATGTATTATGGGTATGCCTTTTACAGCGCTTGTTACAAAAAGCGCTGTAAAAGGTACCCCAAATATGTATTATGGGTATGCCTTTTACAGCGCTTATTACAAAAAAGCGCTGTAAAAGGTACCCCAAATATATGAAATATGGGTAAGCCTTTTACAGCGCTTTTTACAAAAAAGCGCTGTAAAAGGTACCCCAAATATATGAAATATGGGTATGCCTTTTACAGCGCTTGTTGTAACAAGCGCTGTAAAAGGTGCATAATAAGCGCGCGTTATAAAGGGTGCCTTTAAGAGCGCTTTTTTAAAAGCGCTGTTGTAGCTTTTACAGCGCTCGAATCTACAACGCTTTTTTTTTTGAAAAAGCGCTGTAGAAGGCTTAAAAAAAGCGCTGTAAAATGCTGTTTTTGGCGTAGTGCATGCCATCTCCCACGACTGAGAGTTTCATGATGCTCTGACTAATGAAGGATCAATGCTCAATTCTGTCACACTTGAGCAAAGGAATATGGATGTGCCTACTACCTCTAATATTGCTTGCCCTTTCAAATTCAAGATTCAAACCAAGTGGTGATAATATTGCGAGGTACTTCTATTTAGTTTTGAAACTTTATAATATACTAAGTACTAACTAGGACGATATTATGGTGAAAGGGATGTGGGTGCTTGGGTATCTTTTATTTAGCAAAAACCTAGAACACATCATATGTACACTCTAGCTTGTAAGAGGATTGTTTGGTCTTCAGGTGGTCTAACCATTGAGCTGGCACCCCATGGACACATAAATAGAAAACCTTTCCATGCCTTGTTTACCTCATGGTCACCTTATTTGATGACCGTACTTGGTTAAGTGAACTTGCATGATTTATGAGTTCAAATTCCATATAACAGATACTCTTTTAGGGGTTCTGAGGTTCACAATCCACTATTTTGATTTTTGTTATGTGCTTGTTTAACATCCACGTTCGTGAGCACACTGATATTTCCTTCATTTTGCCTTGCGTTTACCCAAACTTTTAGGAGTGTAATGGACAAGCTTGGCAATGATCGAATAAAAAACGTGAGTATTGTGGGGATTAAGGAGGCTGATCAAAGTTTATATGCCCAACTCATCTCAGGAAAGGTGATTGCTTCTGGTTTGGATGAAGAGCTTGCCAAGGAAGCCACAAGAGCAGGTATATACTTCTTTAGTTTTTCAATGTCTGTGTACCTCATGCATGCATATAATTTACTTTGTTGTTTGCTGTGGTGCTTTATTTTTCTACCATTTTGTCTAGCTTCTGCTGAGAGACAAAGATTAGCAAAGGAGGTAGCATCCATGTTAAAGTTTTGTGTTGAGATTGATACCAGCTTATCGGAAAGGTTTATTCATTTCTCTTGACTTATTTTTCACAAAAATAAGATTTCATGGTCCTCTTTTTCATTATTGTTTTTCGTGCGTACTGTTAGTCAAGGTAATAATTCATTCCTTTAAGTGAGCTGAATTATGGCTCACTGCGTTGTACAAAGTGATAGTGCCCAAAATTATTGGTGACAGCTTCAGCAGATCTTGGACTAGGTGACTAGCCAAACCAAACCGAAAATCTTTAAGAATTTTTTAGAGGCATTGGATAGAAAGTGTTCCTTCAGATTTATGTAACCATTAGGCTCTATCAGCTTTTATATATTTTCCGTGTTTCACTTCTCTTACATAATTGATTTTAATTTTAATTAAGAATTTTGAATATCAGTTAAAAAGTGTTTTTCCTTAAAACTGATTTATTTGCATAGGCATATTAATTAGCTTTCTCTATCAACTCATGGCTATTCTAAAATACCAGTGTTATAGTCAAATATCGTTTAATTTGTTAAATCATCTGTCTAGTCTAGATAAGATTGTGGCTGCACTACATGCAAAAGCCGAATGTGCAGGGATACCTATCAGCAACTGTGTCCTTGTTGCAGGAAGCCAATCTGGAGTAGCTGGAGCTGAACGGGCTGGCATGCCATGTGTTGTTCTACGGAGCAGGTGATTGTTTTGTTCATAGAAGTTCAATTAATAAACGTGTATGGATATCTATTGCAGATATCATTGGAAGTTCCTTAATATCAATAGAATTCTGATTGTTTTGTTTTTTAAATGGTTTAACTATTTTTGTACCATTGTTTCACAATAAATGTTAAGAAACTTATTCTAGTTTCCTTTGAAAATTTATTAAATCTTTTAAAGCAAAATAACTATTTATTGTATGTTTTAATAGAATTAGTAAAATTAAACTATATTTTATTGTATGTTTCAATGACATTAGTTAATAAAAATAAATTAGAAATTTAAATTTAATTTATAGGTATTAATAATTTAGAATTACAATTAATAGGGAGATAAAATAAATTTAATTTAATAAATAGTAATAGGTTTTAGTGACAGACAATATTGTATGAATAGATTAAATTTCTATTTATATTTTTCTAGGTTTCAGTGACAGACAATACTGTATGAATAGATTAAATTTCTATTTATATTTTTCTAGGTTTCAGTGACAGTCGTTATTGTAGGTAGAAATAAAAAAACATATTGTGACACTCTTCAGAGCATGTAGTGACAGTCTTCAAAGTGTAGCATAACGCCCCTTAAAGTTGACACTAAATTTGAGTGTCACTCAATGTATTATTGACCTTCACCTACAGTTTATAACTTTTAGTGACACATTTTGCGTGTCACGCTACGTCAATTTTTTTGTAGTGCAATCAACATCTTATAAATGTTTCTATTCGATATTTTAATTTCATAATTTCCATATTTGTACATTAACTAATCCCTGAAAGAGCTAATTTCATACGTAGCAAACCTCATATGAATCGTTGAGAAATACAATTTTCTCATTCATCTCACAATATATTATTCTCAAGAATTTAAACGGACCCTTGATCCTTACCTTATTTCGATCCTTTCACATGCGAATACGAGCCCACAAGCAAAAAAGTGTTTGCTATTTGACTCCTTGTCCTTCAATTAAACTAGCTCGACAGTTTATAGGTAAACGTCAATAATAAATTACGATAATACACTCTAAAAATGTCAATTTTGAAATTGATTCAAGTAAACTTACTAAAATCGAATAATAATCAATGGATAATATAGTCACTATTCACACGGTCGTTTTGGCGTTATTTTCACTCAAATCAGGCTTTCAATAAAGGAATTTAGTAACTAGGATTAAATTAGAAACTAAGTTTGGCTTCGAAGTGAAACTCATCGCTGATATTTTTCTTATTATAAAAATTGATATTTTTTACTCTTGTTGGTTTCAAATATTATTTCAAATAACCATTTAGTTTTCATGAAATAGAGTCTTCGTAATGAAGAGTTTCGATCGAAAATAAATAAAGTTTAACAAAAACTATAAAATTTAATGTTTAAGAATTTTCTTTAAAGTTAATTTGATAAAGATAAATGCTAACAAATATTTTTTAAAATTATTTCTTTAAAAATGTAAAATTAATGTTTAACAATTTTCTATGAAGATATATTAGATAAAGATAAATGCTAACAAATATCCTTTCAAAATATTTTTTTAAGTTATATTTTCATAATTTAAAAGTTACATTTCTTTAAAAATGTATTAAAAATTATACATTCATATATTTAAAAGTTAAAATTTTACTTTTATCAATAAATAGTTTTCACTATTGATTGATTAACGAGTGTCCTTAGATTCTAGGTAAAAATTGTAAAAAATGACTACAATTAATAACTTTGATGTTTTTTATTCTTCATCTTATAAAAAAAATAAGAGGTATCATCATTACTATATATTTCCTTATAGATAAAGGAGACTATTTGTCTGACTTCGTACACATACGTACTGACACTATAAGTGTTGCCCACAAATGATCCTCATTGGTATTTTTACTATTTTCTAATTTTGATTACTTAAAAATCATCATTGTTACTATCATAATAAAGTTTAATAAAAAATAAGATTATATTATAATCAGTCAAATATTCGTCATTTAAAATAATAGTGATTAATTAATACAAGTAGTGTGCGTCAAACTCAATTGGCATGCGTTAAACTCAATTGCGCAATCATAGATATCAATCATTTTATTTCTATGATTAATTTTATGCTCGAAGAAAAAATCATTTGGTTATTAGTCAAGATAGTTTATTCATAGGCATAGCAACAGGATAGGGTGAAGTTGAATTTTGCCTCTTCCACTCTTGCATCCATCCGACTAATCGAAAAAAACTTGTCCTCATTTCATAATAGGTGTAAAATTTAGACATTCATCTTCGCCGCAATGGGGTTCGGGTTTCTCCGTCCACACCTGCACCCATTCTTATATATAAAACTAAATTTAAAAAGTATATTTATTATAATTAATATAATAAAATAATTATTATTAGACAATAATAAAATTAAAAAAAATATTTTCTATAGATATAAGCTTATAATTTTTAATTTAAAAAAAAATATTAAGTAGATTCAATATGTAACACCTTATATTTTATAATAAATTATTTCATTTATCTAATAGAATAAAAAAAAATTAATTATTTATTGCATGTGTTTATAATATGTGTTGATAAATAATTACGATTAATTTTCCTTTCATGTGTATTTGCTATAGTGTGATAATTTCATGTGTGTTGGTTTAATAATTTATTTAAATTATTGATATGGATATTAAGTATATTTATTTGTTTAAATATTAATTTTAGATTGTTATTGTTTTTTTTAGTGAAATATATTATCATTGCTAACTTGATATTTAATAATTACTTATTTATTTTTATTTTAATGATAGTAAAGTTAATAGAAAAGTTTTGAATAATAATAATATAAAATATAAATAAAAAAATAAAAAAGTGGTTGATACAATAGAAATAAGTGTAGTGGCTATTGTAAGCCATCTTTTCCCCACCGCCTAACACTAATAATCCTACATACTTCAGCAAACCAAAAGCACGCCGCTGGAAAAAAAGAAAGAAGAAACTTTCAAATTTCATCTTTTTTCTTTGGCCGCCGCCTTTGTAACCCAACCACTCGATACAATTCAATTCTCTTATCTTCCATTGCCTACGGATGAATGACCAATATCTTCCTTCTCCTTTCATTATCCTCATCAAAATCACTCTCGTTTATATGCCACGTAAAGGAGAAATCAAACCGTGACCTTTTATTTCCGACATCAACATTGCTGCGAAGCTTTTCTGGCCTCCGTAGTGGTGCACTGAAACAACGACAAGCAATTTAGCATTCTCCACGTTGAGAGCTTTGTCCTACACCTCTTTATTTTTAAGTTTCCCCTACAATCACAGAAACCAGTGGCGACAGTGTTACGGTAAATGTCTTTCGATCAACCTAGAATTCATCGTTCATTTTGTTATGAAGCTGACATAACTAATGTTAGATGCTAATGTACTTTTAAATTTAATTTCAGTGTGGTTGTTATTCGTAAGCGCTGTTTTGAGTCATCCATGTCGGTAAGGTCCTCTGACCATTATTTTTTTCTTCCTTCAATAATTCCAATTCTGCTTCTGCTCTTAATATCATTTATTACATATTTGACATTTTTATCATCATCACCAATTATCAATTGGGATTTGGTTATTCTTTGGACCCGCTTTCAAACAATTAATTTCTGGATTGCTCCAACGTTGCTGAAATTGATGTCTTATTGTACGAGACCGCCAAATGAGGTACGGGGTGAGAGAGAGTTCAAATTCATGAGTGTAAATTAAGTGAGATGAACGGGAAAACTGGATTTCCCATAATTCATTCGGGGCTCGCTGCGTACTGCTGAAGTCCTTTGAGTAATAATTGACTAATGAGAAAACTTGAATTTGGTGAGATTAAAATACGAGTTAGAAACTTTTATAGGGTGTTGTTTGATTTAAATTTTGGAGACTGTGTGGTAGTTGAATTATTGTAGAATTGTGTATTTGATGTACTCTGTGTTTTGTTTATATCTACCTGGATATTGTTATATGATATAAAATGTGATGAATTGTTATTAATTCAATTTCAATTGAAGTAGTGTGTGTGAATGATTTAGTATTATTATATGTGAGTGAAAATTATATATTGTTGGAGTTTGTGTATTATGATGATAAATTTTGAATGTGATATATGACTATGAAAATATGCATTGATGATTACTTGTTGAATTATGATGTTACCACCTTGATGAATATCACGAAATGCATATTGCGTTCGATTGAATTGTGATTAATTCGACCTGTGCCAATGATGGTTCTCTTAATGGAGCGAGTAACCTAGGCCAACGAGGGGAGAACATAGATAGTGATAATTTTTGAAGTGGAGATTATTTGATCATCATATAGGTAGGGCCTGACAAGCCTAGTGATTTCGGGGAAGTACAACTGAATGAGCCTGATCGTGGCGGTCTGCTGTTGAGCCTTAGGGCAAGATTGTTATACCTTGAAGGTATTCGGGTGGGGAACTCCTAGGTGACTTGGAGGTAGCACTCCAAATGTCGGGAGCTACCATGCAACACACTTTTACCTCGACTGTCGCGTATATGTGTCTCGGGTTGAGTTGAGGGGATCTACGAGGACACGGTCGAATTGAATTGTCCGTTCACTTGTGTGGTGGCATAGTATCAAGCCTCCTAACCAAGTACTTCAGAGTTGGAATGGTACCAACGAAAGAGGAGGAGTCCAAAGTATAAGAGCATGCATAACATTACTTGATTTGTGTGTTTACTTACTTGATGTTATGGATTGTATCAATATTTTACCTTGATTATTCTTGTTGATTGTGATTTGAAATGATATGGTGTTTAATATATTTCACGAGTTCTTCTCAATTATTTTGTACTATTACATGTTTTCGAAGCTCACCCCTCGTTGCTTGTGTTTGGCGCTTGCGAGAGCGCAGTCATTTCAGGTTATTGGTTGATGATCCACGCTCTGATAGGTGATACTGGGTGGGAGTAATCTATCGTATTCTGTTGGGTTGTGAATTAATTTAGATTTTTGTAAATTCGATAAAACATATGTGTTATTTTCATCTTTTATTCGGATGTAGAAATTAATTGTCTTTAAGTTTAGAACGTGTTTTTATGTCAAAAAAATTTATTTAATAAACCTCAACTATATTCGACACTAAAGGATTTTTAATTGAAATTTTTGATGCAAGCATTTAGTATAAGTGTGAATGTGACGTCCTGAACTTTATAGTTTAAATGAAAATTTTTATACGGCATTACCGGCTGTGTTATTTCACGAGCTTCTGGCCCCCCCCCCCCTTCCTCAAATTGGAAATCCTGACGAGTTTTTTCCTTCCGTGGGATTCGAACCCGGTACCTAGGATGTACTTATCCCCTAGCATAAACTCGCTAGAATTTCCAATTTGAGGAAAGGGGGGGGGGGGGGGGGGGGGGGGGGGGGGGGTGAGAAGCTCGTGAAGTAACATTGTCGGTAACGCCGAATGGCGGATTAAAATTTTGGTCATGTTTCATCTCACAAAACTAATTCTAGTTAATATTGGTTCTTAGCCAATATATTTCATTTGAGAATTGGAATAGTCTTAATGGAATAAGATTTTTTTATTTTTTTTCTTCATTTTGGACTCCTAATTGCTAAGTCTAATTTATAGAGTTTTTACCAGTATAGTTCTTCTTATAAGTGGATTAGTCTCAATGGTTTAAGATTATGGTCATTTTGGTCTTTAAATGGATAAGCCTAATCCATATCGGTTCTTAGCCTATATAGTACATCCACCATGTGCAATAGTCTTAATGGATTACAATTCTAGTCATTTTTGTACTTCAAATGTCTAAGTCTAGTCCATATTAATTCTTAGTCATAATAGTTCATATGAGAAGTGGAATAATCTCAATAGATTAAAAAATTTCGTCATTTTGAACATCATTTACAAATTCATCATAAGTAAATGAAATTGCTAAAATGTAACATTCATCATATTAAGACATAATTAGTGGTAAATATATTTACTTATTGCAAGAAAGGTGTCTATATTTTAATACAAGAGTATAGGAAAGTGAAATGCATGACTTCTCTCAAAAGAGTACACCATAATTGCAATAGCAATCATCTAATACAAAAAAGGATAATACATTTTGTAGAATCGAAGCTTAACTTAAGTATATAATTTTCATAACACCTAAAGTGGAAATTTAAGAAAAATAGTTTTTCTCGGGACAAGCTTCAGATGTAGCTGCAATCATTTGTTTATTCGATATGCCAACATTGCACATATTAGCAAAGACTCTTGAATATTTCATTCCATATGTTGACAAGTTACCACAACGATCTTCATAAGTTTTCATCTGGGCAAAATAAAATGCAAGCATAATAAATAAATTAGTATGTAACATGTATAAAACCTAATATATATATATATATATATATATATATATATATATTAAAGTATGTTAGTATTTTTACATTGAAATATGTATTCTAAATAATGCATATATAGTCGGTGTCAAAGGAATGATATGGGATGCATCCAATGGCTAACTAAAATTTTATTCATAAATAATTAAAGAAATATATAAAATTAGCAATCATATTATATGCTATGTTGCATACCAGTAATTTAAGACAATTCCAATCATCGACAAGAGGTTGACCGACTGGACGAACTTGTTCCATCTTAGTGGAGGTTGTCGCTTCTCTAAACAAAATGTCTCTTATGAGATTGACAGTGTGGTCTACATGCTTTCTATGAGCAATTTCAACATCTAATTCTTTTTGAGTTTTTGACTTATCCTTGGAACCATCTTGTGCCTTGTCCAACTAAATTATTTTGAAAGAATTGTCATCTTAAAAGAATATATTTTATGATCAAATCAGAGTAATGAAAAAATGATTTAATTTGTAAACACTACAATAATTATTTACACATGAATCCAATATCATCTTCTCATTATGTAGATATTTGGAAAGATATCTTAGAAAATAATAAAATAAAATGATATTATGACATGATTTGATTGGATGCTCGTGTAATATAATTAATGGATAGTGTATAGAATTAAATCTCATGGAAAAAAAGAGGAAAAAAAAAAGATTAACTTTAATTAAATTTTTATGGAATTTGAACATATAATATAATACTGAAATGAGAATAACCTTAAGCTTCAAATGATGTAAATAAGCATCTTCTTGACTAATAAATGTTGTTGTCGTCGTATTGAATTGTTCATAAGAATACTCATGACTTGCAGTTTTGAAATTGTAGTTGTCATTAACTTCAATTGGACTAGCACCAATATATGTATCTAGAAAATCATTGCATAAAAATAAATCTCCATATTCCAACACATGGGCCCTGATTTTTGGATTAAGATTTGCTACTATATTGCGCACCTGTAAATTGTTACAAGAAATTAATATTGAATCGACATTATTTGTATACAATATATATACACACAAGTGAATGTAGAGACAATGATAAAGTTGAATAAATGACTTACTATATCATATTGATCGTACAAAGTTTCTTTTGTCCTATTATGTTTGTCACTGTTCCAAGAATAAAAATTCAAAATATTTAATATCAAATACATGTGGTGCTGTAAAGAGGTATTTAATGGGCAATAGATGACTTTTGATATCTGTATAAAACCTAAATTTGTAGGTTCAAAGAGTATTAAATTTATTGGGAAATGGTAATAATAATTGAAAAGTAGTGTTTTTAAAATTTGAAATTCAAAATGAAGAGAAATAAAGGGAAGAGTAATAATTTTTACATGTATATGCAGAGTTCTATACATTAAAAACCAATAAACTATTTAACCATTGAATCTTACCTATCTTCCAACCATGAAACGCCGTACCAATCTCCCAAACAAGTTGTATACATTGATGGATGAGTTTGTGAGGGACAATAACATGCATAACTTTTCTCATGTGCATTGCTAGATGTGGTTGCATAAATACTTATATTAATTGGAAGAAGCCCTTCAAACATGCTTCCAGAATAACATGATTCTAAGTATATCACCTTTTTTCATTAAAAATAAACAAATTAATATATTAACCAATACATTAATATACATAAATAATATTAAAGAAAATTCACCATCTTTTGGTAAGACTTGGCATCATTTTTTTTCTTCAGCGCATCTACAAACTCGTCGGCCCATAGAATGTTTCTATTCGGCAGTTCTGATCAAATAATAATATCATTTGTTATAAAATATATGCAATAATAAATACAATAAGCTAGCTAGCACAATTGATAAAATATATGAAATTTCTCATATAATTATGAAGTACAAATTATACACAAAAAATATAATATATAAAAAAATCAACAAAGGCAGTGAACTCACCGAATAAGCCTGCATTTCCATGGCTAACCATGTAAATGAAAATAGTATCATTTGGACCTGTATTCAACACCTTACCACTACCTCCCTTTATAGCAGTTTTGTCTCCACTAAGCACAGCATAAAAGTTGTTTAGATTAACATCCGCTCCTGTATAATCCTGAAAAAGAATCATACTATGTATCTGTTTTTTTCTAAATAATATTCTGAAAACTCATACACACTAAATGTGTAGAGAGAGAAAAAATTGAAGTGTAAAATTAAAAAAAAAATTTAAAAAAAAAAAAAAATTTGGTGATAATGATTTTGTTAATTTAAAATCCAATTGATAACAACATAATTACTATGAATATTAATAAATAAAAGATAAATTAATCTGAAGAAATTGAGGTATATATATACCTTAACAACACCACCATAAACATCTGGTCCATTTGGATGATTAAATATAATGCCAGGATTTGGGTTTTGTTCATTGTTTGCAATATCATCATACATCATAACAATGATATTTTCATCTTTAAGACCACCCTCTGCTAATACTTGGTATGCATGACATACATTAGCTTGATGCCTATAATTCCCATAACCTTGAGAACCAGCAACTAGTAAAGCCCATTTTGTCCCTCCAACTTCTGCATCTACAAATTCTGACATTTTATTTGTTATAGATCGCAAACCCTTTGATTTTCTCACCATCACACTCATCCACATTATCACTATTAAAAAAATCCAATACTTCATCCTTCCATTCATTTTTGTATTTTGTGAAAATATGCTTTACTTTAACAAAAAGAGGGATATATATACTAATTTTCATCCTTTAAATTTGTATTGGTTAATGTTAATTAAATTAAATCTTATTAATGAGTTTTCAATTGAATTTTCATTATCTGATCTATTATTTAATACGATATCAATCATATATAGTACTAGTATTTTTATTTATTTATTTTAACTTAAGCTCAATTAAAAATCCCAACTGATGGGAACCCAAGTTTAACTTAAGCTCATCAGCATTTTTACTATTTTCAGATTTTGAATACTTAAAAATTATCATTGTTACTATCTTAATAAAGTTGGTTTAAATGGTATTGTTTGAAAGGAAAACAGAAAAAGGGAATTAATGATCTGAGAG
>JBBPBR010000006.1:787480-799707 GCA_037974775.1 Cicer pinnatifidum | reverse complement strand
TATTTTGTAATTTTAACTATTCTCTAATGATGATAGTATTTTAATGTGAGTATTTTATAAAATAATTATAATTATAGTTATTATTTTCAATATGAGAATTTTGATTATTAATTTTTATTTTAAAAGATTAATTACTTTATTGTATAAAATCTTAGTTTTGAAATATTAGTAATATTTTATTAATGATTAAGTGTTTAAAAAAGTGTTAAAAAAATTAGTCTTTATAACTGTTGGTTTATTTTAAAATGTTGATTGATTTTATTTCTTTAAATGTGTGGTATTTGATATTATTGTGATATTCGGTGTCGAATGAATTTTATGTATATGTTTGATTAGACGAATTTATGTGATGTGATAATAAAATATGGATGCATTGTGATAAGTTTTTGTGATGATGATGATGTATGATTAATAATAGTGATGTTATAAATTTGTGATAAGTTTATGTGATGATGTATTTTTTATGATAGTGATGCTATAAATTTGTGATGAGTTTATGTGATGATGATGATGTATCATTAATGATAGTGATGTTATAAATTTTTGATGAAAATATTGAAGTAACCCCATAGTTGATGAAATAGTGGTGATTCTAATTTATGTTTGAGATGACGGTCTTATATATAAATGGAGTATCATAAGCCAACAAAGGAAGAAAATAGATATTGAAATTTTTTGAAGTGGAGATTATTGTGCATCATATAGGTAGGACGTGACAAATCTAGTGATTTGGATAAGTACAAATGAATGAGTTTGATCATGGTGGTCTACTGTTGAGCCTTAAGGCATGATTGTTAGACATTGGAGGTATTCGAGTGGGGAATTCTTAGGTGACTTGGAGGTAGCACTCGAAATGATGGAAGCTACCATGTAATATATGTTTACCTCGATTGTCGCGTATATGTGTCTCAAGCTGAGTTTATGAGATCTATGAGGACATGACTAATCTGAATTTTTTGTCAACTCGAGTGGTGATATAATATCAAGTCTCCTAACCAAGTACATAAGAGTTAGAATTGTACCAAATTGTGAAGTATTAAAGCTCATGCATAACATTGCATTTTCTTGTGACTGTTTTGTGGTGATTAATGTATTTCAAAAGTGATAATAATTTCTCTTGGATGACGTGATGATATAACGATATATTGATTTTACTTGAGTAATTTTGATATTATAATGTGATATTATTTTTCTTAATATTTTGATATATTATGATGTGTTATGATACAGTTTACTATGATTGTTTGTGTGTTATTCTTACTTATATTATTCTATCAACATGATTTGAAAGTTCAACCTCTTTCGTTGTTTGTGTATGACTGACTTGACCCTACTTTTGAGAAATTGCAATTATTACAAGGTAATTAGTCTTGAAGTTAAAGTTTGGGATAAACTCTACTCTGATACGTGATACTGGGAATAAGAGTTGTAATTTGTATTTTACTTTTACTTATTTAATTTGAAGCGACTTTTTGTATAAAAACATTATAAGTACTAATAAGTTTTTGAATTAAATTAAGAAATTCTAGTTAAATCAAGTTTATGCAGATTGCCCTATTTTATAGAAAGAAAAAAATTTAAAGTGTTCCTTTTGAGTTTTGAGAATGTGATATCCTAAATAACTTATAACAGTTTTTTTTCTAAAAGAGTTTTTATTTATCTGCTGCAAATTTTTTTTATATCTATTTATATATATACTTTCAATTTTCTTTTAAAATGTAACTTGAAAATAATAATTTTTATAGAGCTTAATTATTTAGAAATGTGTTTTTGATGATGAAAGTACGAGTGAAATTTTAGAAATTTGAAAAATAAATGTGATTTATTTTATTTTTATTGTATGTGATTTATTTTAGTTGTTTTTATTTAGAATTGATTTATTGAAAATTAATTTAAGAAAAAGTTTTGAATTCTCAATTTTTTTTGTGGCGCTAAATGATTAGTGATGCTTTTTATAATAATTTAAGTCTAGAAATCAATGTTTAGAATGATGTGTAACCTTAAAACTGGTTTATGCACTATCTGATTCAATTTGGTTTGGTGACGTATTGTACCTTCTAATAAATAATTATTTATCTTATGTGCTACTTGGAAAATCTCTGCTTTAATTTGTTGTAACTTTTAAGTTACGTGGATTAATTCAAAAGAAAATTTAATCGCGATCACTTTAGAGCAATTAGACTTCTATGAGAACATGTTACATGTTTAGAATTATCGTTTGAGTTATGAGATGAAATTATTTGTGTTTCAAGTGTTCTAATCGATGGAAATTAGTATATAGAGTTTAGCGTAGTGGAGAACATCTAAAAGTTTAATAGTTTTGTATTTTTTTCAGTTAAATCATTGATTATATATTGATATAAATGTCGTTGTTACTGCTTGTAAGTTATAAATAAATTATTGTAGATATACAATAAAGAGAGCTTTTAACTTGAAGTAAAAAATAGAATTTATTGAGCCACGTTTGTATTTTTAAACCATGTTAAAGAGCCTTTGAATTACCTTTGTTTGAGTTTGAATGATTACATTCCATAAAAGAAACCAGAATAACTTATTATTATTGTTAAAAAAATTAGTTACTTTTATTTCTGAAATAGTTTAAAAGTGTGTTAATCTCTTATGTCATTTGAGTAATTAATTTGTTTAAGGGTATGTGTTGTGAATTAGTATGCGTGTCAATGAGTTCTTAATTATTTTTCCTTCTTTTTATTGTAAATCTTATATAGTATCATTATGGAATATCAAAGATTATTTTGAATTTTTTAACTTAAATTGCGACATCCTAAACCTCAAATTAATATTTTTAAATTTAACATTGAGTAGTGAAATTCTTCAAGAAAAAAAAAATCTTTCAAACATTTTTACAAGGTAAAGAGTATCACATAATCACTTATCAAGTCACGTTAATCCAAAAATATCCATCATAGTTAACAACTTAAAGTCATAATATTAGACAACAAATTTATTTTGAAATACATGTAATTAAGTTTAATAATAAATGTAAATAAAGTTTCAATTAGATGTCACTATCAGAGTGTGACTTCCCAAAATAAAATGACGTTCAAAAGTGAAGTTAACAAAAGGCATATAATAAAAGTCTTCAAGATGAGACGGCCTCCGAACTCTGTGGGTACTAGTCATCACTTGAAACTTACAGCTCGTCAGCGTCAATCGAAACGCCAAACACAAACAACAAGAGGTGAATTTCGAAATCATGTAACAATATAAGATAAACGAGAAGAACACAAAAGTAGTCAAATTAGCACAAATTATCATGAGAATCTCTAGGAATTAATGCATTCTCGTTCATCTCATGTTATATTATACTTATAAAATCGAATCTCCTATCACCTCTTACCTCAATTGAAAATTTTGCCATATGAATATGATCCGCAAATGTGTCGCATCATCGTCTCTAATAACCCACAAGGAATATTTTGTTTTTCTATGTGTGCCGCTCTTATTGTCTTTTTTAGGCTGAATGTTTGAGCGCCGACCATCAGACAAGTGTTTGGTAGTAGAGGCAAATAGTATGCACCAGTACACTTGCCTGATAATATATATATATATGATATAGATTAGTGAACATTCAACTGGTTATTTGCTACCACTGAAGGCAACTAGCACATCGTGGTTTTATTTTATTTTATTCTTTATTTTTGTTTATAAAATAAAACAAAACAAAATACCTAAATTAATAATTTAGATAATTTACTAAGTACACAAAGACAACTATGTAGCAAATTATCGCACCACATCAAACACACATATAATATAATCTATCGCTATATCACTAAAATATAATTAATAAGAAATTTGGGGTGTTACATGAATTATAATGCCTGTATATGTGTTAAAATTTAATGTTCTAGTAAGAATTCTAAAACTTGTAAGTAACTTGCTTAAAATAAATAAATGCATTGTATTAGTACTATACGGACACTACAATGTGTCTTTTGATAAAAACATAGAACTATTGTAGAAGTTATTACTAGGATTGTGCATGGTTGGTTTTTTTAAAAAACCAAATTATATTCATTTTAAAACCAATATATGGATTTGGATATATAATCAAATCCATTATTTGGTTTAAAACCGGTTATAAAATCTATTGTAAAATTGGTTATGGTTAAATAATCGGTTTTGAAAATTTTAATTTTAAAATCGACTTTTTTTTCAAAATCGGTTAAAGTTTGATTATTTTTTAAAAGATCATTTATTCATAGTTTAAAAATCGGTTATTTAAAAAAATCGATTTTTTTGATAAATTTTTTTAAAATTTGTCTCATCAAATTTTTTGAGAAAAAATTCAATTTAAAATTTTTTTGAAAAAAAAAAGTTTTTTTTTTTATTTTATTTTTTTCCGATATTTTATCGAAAAAAATAAATTTCAAAATTTTTTTAAGAAATAAAATCTTAAAATTAACAAAATATTGGTAGTGGATAAAAACTGGATAAAAACCAAATCCAAATATAAAACATAAGTGGTTATCCAACCGGTTTATAAATAACCGGATTATAACCATATGTTTTAAACCGAATTTTTAAAATGAATTTGGATTCGGTTTTGGATTTGAGCCTTATAACCGGATTTTTTGCACAGCCCTAGTTGTTACACATCAATCTTGTGTATAAAATTTAAAAATGTAATTCAAACTTTAAGTGTGCTTTGCAATTATGTCAAACTAAGTCTCATTTAGAATTAATCATTTATGAGTATCATTTTACATTTTGTTTTATGAATTAACATTCTTATTAAACAAATCTTATATCTTAGTAGTATAAATGCAATGACTTAGATATCAAGTCAAACATAATTGCTGTATTTATAATTTTTTTTTACACAGTATTATTTGTAATACATGTATGATGTATGAATTATAGGGAAGGAAATTGACAGTACAGTGCTAGTCACGTCACAAAAAAATAACTTAAAAAAATATTAAAAGTGATATTAGCATATATAAAATTCACAAGGCAACTAAAGAAATTAAAAAATGGTTGAATAATTTGAATTGATTATAGTAATTACTTTTCTTTCTACGATAATAGACTATCTTAAAAGAAAAAAAAATGAACTAAAACAAATGTATAACATAAGTGCAGTTTAAAAAGCACATAAACTAAATTCAATTATAAGAATATATGCATTTAGAATAGGATAATTCGAGAACCTATTAAATACTTTGTTTCATTGTATTATAAGTACTTCCTCCTTCTCATTTTTAAATATCTCATTTGAAGTGTGTACAATTCTTTACAAAATGATTAGTTGATTTGATTTCAATATTAAAATGTTTCATTTACTCAAATGTTTTTATTAATTGCAATTAGCAGAAAAAGTTGATGAGATGAGATATAATAAATAAGAGTATTAGTGGAAAAAGTAATTGCAAATGTTTTTATTTTATCAAAAGATAATAATTTTGTTTTTTTATATCAGTTATTTAGTCAAATATGTATAAGATTAGTACATCATAGAAAGTCCACACATAACAAAAATTTATCAACATATATTCTAAAATAATTTTTACATCAAATTAATTATTTAAAATTTTATTTTATTAATAAAATAGTTTATCATAAAATTTAATATATAACATCTCGACCATCACCGGGCTCGAATCCCAAAGAAGACTAGTGACCATTGTTATTAAATCTATTTATTTTATTTTTAAAAAACAATAAAATAATGTATGTTAGTTTTGTATAGCTAGTATCATAAGCCATCTAGACCTTTATTATTTATATTTATTTTTATGAAGTATAAATATAAAATAACTATATTATTTATATAAAATATAATAATGATAATGTGGTGCGATAGGCTGAATTTGCCATATAATAGCCTAATATATAATATCTATTAGTAGCTTTTAAGTAATAATCTGAATTCGTCGTATGAACTGAATTGGTGATATATTATCTTCTATACTAATGATAGTCTAAGTAATAACATAACCCTTATTTTATAATCTTTCAATGCTAGCAGCACAACCATACATACACGGTCTCTTCAAATTTTAATATCCACGCGTCTTCGCCATGAAAACTATTATTTAATTTGACTTGTACACACCATAACCATGCGACAATTCTTTATTTTACATGGTGCCAACTTTAATTTCTTTCTTTCTTTTGTCTTTAGATTAATCATTTCTATCGGTTCTTCATAGGGCATGATACATTTGCCTTCCCGTTCTACCGCTCTTAACAACTTTAGACAAGGTACATAATCTTCTTCATTATCTTTTTATGTCTGATTAACAAGGTGGTCAAAATTATGCGACGATATCTTAGTACAGTCATATGTGAATAAACTACTCCCAAATATGCACGATTCAAGGCTAGGATAAAGGGAAAAAAGGAACAATTTTTTCTGAATGAATGATAAAATATGAGAGCGATACGAAAGAACAATAAGAAAACAGAATGAGAATGCATTTATTGAAATTCAAAGTATTGGAAAAATAAAATTGTGTCCATCCTATATATAATGAAATATCTTAATGCTTTTAGAATTACTTGGGAATTGCATTAAATATTTTAGGCGACTTGACTATTTTCCAATTCTTGATTTATGCTCCTACACCACATGGACGAATCCAATTAGCATCCTCAGCTAACATGTCATCTCCAGCTGCTGCAATACGGATCTCACTTGTTGGTCTTGCACTTTGAAAACTATGTCGGATCTCACATATGGGAATCTTTTCAATTCTTGACTCTCGATTTTCAATCCAAGCTATTCTTTTTTCTCTTTGACCAATGTTCGTTTTTTAGCCCGAGTAGGTTTGTAGCGTAAACCCCACTGGTCTCTATTCTCGGGGAGTTCCACCAGTTCTTTGAGCCCTTCTTCATCCTTCCCCAACCCATGCCATGGATGGTGTCCTCAGCTAAACATGAACTTAGCCACCATAATAGTAGTGTTTGGCATATGTGGTTCTATAGGTGTCGTCTCGACGTAAGCGATGTCCACGACTTCTTCTGTTGTCTCTGCATAAGGTGTGGTGGACAACTTACTCACCAACAAATCTCTTTCTCCTGACACGATTATCAATTGGTCATTTACCACATACTTCAACTTTTGATGTAAGGTTGATGGCACTACCCCGACAAAATGGATCTATGACCTTCCCAATACACAACTATAGACAGGTACAATATCCATCACGTGAAACATGATTTGAAATGTGATCGGGTCTATTTGAACAGGGAGTTCGATTTCTCCCATTACTTCTCTAAAACTCTCATCGAAAGCTCTAACAATCATGGGGCTTGGTGTCATATATCTACCATCACAAGGTAGTTTTGCTAATATCGAATTTTATATGACATTCAACAAGGAACCATTGTCAATGAGGACCCTTGATATTATACGGTCGAGGCACATTACAGATATGTGTAGTGCTTTATTATGCCATCTCCCTTCGTTCAGTAGCTCATCATTTGTGAAGGTTAGGTAGTTGTTGGCAGTGATTTATTTATGATGCCTCCAAATTTGTCCAAGGTGATGTCTTGAGTGACATAGGCCTCGTTTAGTATTTTTATCAATAGCTTTAGGTGGGACTCAGAATTCATCAGTAGGGACAACAATGAAATCCTTGTGGGAGTATGGTTAAGTTGGTCGACTATTTTGTATTCACTCTGTTGGATGATTTTGAAAAACTCCCGAGCTTCTACATTAGAAACCTCTTTCTCATTTTCTACTTTCTCCTTTTCGACTTCTTCTGTTACAATTACTTTCTTTTTCCCTTTATCTTTGTATGTCTTCTCAAACGCCACTATTATTTCTCTTTGTGATGTTCCAGGGGTGTATATCCGATCACTTCTAGTCATCCCTCTTATCCCTGAAACATTCGTGACAATGGTGGTTTTAGAGCTAGAAACATATTTGTTCTTCTGTTCAGCCAGATTTACCTCTACATTATAGTTCTAAGGTATCACTTTGTTGTCTTTATATAAGAAAGGGCTTGGTATCTGAACTATTAAGGTCCTCAGATCACCAAGGGCTTTCATAGTTTCCTCCTTAGTGAAGTGAATGACCAAGGGCTTTGGGATGTTTATGCCAAGTTTTTCTTCTAATTGGGTTGCGATAATATCATCGTCCTTTTCCCAACGACCTATTTGAATGGTGCTTGTGTTTAACAATTTTTGAAGTTCTGTTTTGAACTCGTTGCATTCTTCCATGGAATGATCTTCATTGAGGTCAAAATTGCATCTTGCTTTCCCATCGGCATTTCCTCAAAGTAATCCAAATAAACATAACAAAGAGAAAATCAGTCCCATCGGGGTCTTAGTTTTCTCTACCTCCTTTATTAATTGGTGATTTTCTTCGTTAGCATTCACTATTAGCCCACCATGGACAGGTAGGGGATTATTTTTCACGCTATGCTCATTTTCTTTGAAATTCAACCATCCAGCTTTAAACAAATCGTGCACCTTAAATTTTAAAGCTATGTAATTTTAAGTAGAGTGTCTTATAGCCCCATAGTGGTAATCGCACACGACGTTCAAGTCATGTCCTTTAGGGAAGAGTGGTTCTAAAGGTTTCCCTAGACATAGTGCAACCATAGAATTGCTAACCAGATGCAATAATAATTTTGCCTAAGTCATAGGAATTGGGTTAAAATGTATGAACTTCCTTGTGCGATAGTTTCTTCCTCGACTTTCATATGAATCATGATTCCCTTGTAAGTTTTGACTTAGGGCACCTGAGTTTTGTGAGATTGCAGCGGCATAGGGGCGATGTACAAAAGAAGGATTATTTGGGTTTGACGCCACAAAATGGCTTTCTCCCTCCTTTTTCTTATTCGCACATGCATGCAGCTTTTTCGTGTTATTTAATACAAAAAAGCTGGGAGCAATATTTCCACTTTTCAATCTCATTTATATTCTTTCACCTATGATGATGAGATCTAAACAATTTGACGAGACGTTTCCTATCATTTTGTCATAAAATGGAGGTTTAAGAGTGTTTATGAACATGATCACCATTTCTTTTTTAGATATCGGGGGTTCAACCTGGGAAGTTAACTCTCTCCATTGTTGGGCATATTCCTTGAATGTTTCATTGTCTCGTTTTGTCATATTTGTAGTTGCATTCTATTAGGAGCTATGTCGATATTATATTTGTATTGTTTCAAAAACGCATCCACCAAATCTTTCCAAGAGCCAATATGAGCTTGCTCAAGGTGCATATACCAACTCACGGAAGTCGCTGTCAAATTGTCTTGAAAGAAGTGGATTAGTAGTTTTTCGTCATGGTCGCAAAACCCCATTTTTTGACAATACATAATAAGATGGTTCTTGGGGCATGTAGTTGCCTTGTATTTTTTCGAGTTCAGACAATTTGAATACGGAGGTATTATAACATAAAAAACGAGGCATGGGTTTGAAGCATCAAATCGATAATTGTTTCCCCCTTCGATAACTCTCAAGCAATCTTCCAAAGCTTGCCATTTTTTTTTGGGATTGATTGCTCTCGAGCATTCGAGATTCATGATGTATGTTTAACATCACTGACATAGCTTTATTAGTTTTTCTTTTTCACAAAAAGTCAGCGAAGCCCGATGTAAGGGGTGAAGGTTTCACTTGAGAGAACTCGCCATTACTATGTTGTGGATTTGTAGCTACGACTAGCGGATTGTTGTTGGGGATATGAGTGTCTATATGGGGTATAATTAGTGTGGAAATTGTTGTGACTTTCCTTCTTGATAATAAGTGTGAAGGTGTAGAGCGACGCCCGTTGGGTGAACAATAGTGTTTGGGGGAACCCCTTCGTCTACCAAAGGATTCCCAACATTTCTATTTCCAAGTGCTTGTAGAATCTCCAAGATCTTGGTCATTTTCCCCTTGAGCTGGTTCACGTCTTATCTTATTTCTGTTTGCTCTAGCTCCTCCATGATTTTTGATTGGGATCATTTTTGATAACGGTGTCGTAGCACCCGTTTATTTGTTTGTTGTGTTATTTTTGTGTGAAAGAATATGGCATGAGTATCCAACGTGATGTATGAAAATGTAACTGTGCATGAATGTTAAAGACCTATACATTATTTGTTTGTGAATATCTTAACCAATAAAGAGAGGGCCATGGGATCAAAAGTGAGGTCAAATTTAATTCATTGAGAATAAGAAAAATACAAGTTTTACCACAAAACTAAAAAACAAAAGTAGAAACCTAAACACGAAATTTGAAAATTTAATTAGCAATCAATTTTTTCATTTTCTCAATTAAACTTTTAAAATATTCAATAAAAATGGAGACTCTAAAGGGGTAGACAGAGGATAAGCCATCCGGTCAACAACTCTTAACAACGGTGGAATATCTTCGATCGCAAAGTTGGTCAAATAAACAAGTTTGGAGAAACAGTTCATCCAAAACATTCCTTCTTGAACAAGTCTCTCAAAAGTGTCTTTTTGTGTATGCATCTTGTCTTCTTTTCTTGCAAGTTCAACTCGGTATGCCTCAACGATCTCTTCTTGACATTGCCTTTCTACCATGATCTTGTTTTCACATTCTGCTTTTACCCTCTCTATTTGTTGCTTTAGATTTGCGTCTTGTCGATGGATGACTTCATGTTTTTCCACAAATTTCTTTAGCAACTCTTTAAGCTTGATGCCTTCAATCACTACATCACCCCTTTCTTGACATCTAAGTCTCAACTCTTCATTTGTACCCCGCAAATAGATTTGAGTTCTCTCCTTGCTTTCTTCTTCCTCTCTTGCCCTTTTCTATACTTTCTCAAAGATAAAGGATTGTTGGGTATTCTTATACTGCATATCTTTATAAAGGATTTTGTTGTTACTACTTTGGGGGTAATGGTGGTGTTGTAGAAAGGCAACTTGATCTCTAATGCCCTCTTTTTCACCCAATTATGATATTCCTCTCCTATACCAAACTTCTAGGCTCTAATTTTTTACCTCTTCTAACGACATCTCCCCAACACTTACGCATTCTTCTCAGCAAGCTAGCATCATAAACGTCTCGTCCACGAATGACAAAAGATTGTGCTATATCCATCATCAGAGGTTTCGTCATAGGATAACCAAGGTGTCTCAATGCCACATAGGGACTATAATTTATACACCCTTTAGTTCCCATGAGGGGAACATCTACAAAGATACCACATCTACAAATCACTTCATTTATATCTTGACTTCGAGAGTACCACTAGAGTGTTCTTTCGTTGAGATTTGCTAGAATGTTGGCCTATTCCTTTTTGCTCTTAGTTCTTCACTGATGTATGTTTTGGAAAATTTGTTTGACAAACCAAAGATAGAGTATTGACGAGCAGCAACGGATTAGGCCCCCCTCTTTCTCATGACAGAAGTCGAGCATGAAGTAAATGTCATCCAAAACTGCCGGTACTGGGTTCTCCCTTCTATACTTGTAGTCCAAAAAGACATTTACCGCTGTAAAATCCACAAAGTCCTTATTACTTGGAAATAAAATAATTCCATATATAATTAAGGTGAGCACATACATGAAAGTTTCCCATTTTTCATCTCTCGCTAAGTTTACTACTTTCTCTTTAAGATATTTTATTGGGAATCCGATCAAAGTATTTTTTATGATTATATTGTCTTCTATTTCCTTTATATGGATATCAAGTGTTTCAACAATTGTTTTCAGTGAAGGGTAGTGCTCCATGTATTGGTAAGGTTTGCTCCCCCTTCATTGGCTATCTCATTATTCATTTGAACTTCTCCAATATTGGGGCCAACAGAAAGTCCTTAAAGGTGTAACACCTGAAAGAAGGGTCATAGAATTGGGTCAACACTGTAAGGGCACCCACTTGAATATTCACTTCAAGTAAATCAAGAATTTTTCCGAATATCCCGATAAAGTTTACACGTTGTATTTTTTTTCAACTTCCGAGCAAGATTCTTAAGGTTGCTTACATCTGATTTGAGAACCCTCAATGGCATGGTCTTTCTTAATGGAGTAATGTTTGAGCCACCATTTGATCTCATGTTTCATGCAGTTAAAGTTATTCACCACAAGCTTTAATTTTTATGGTTTTGATAATAAAATGATAATGATTTTTTCAAAAGTGACCATGATAAAGAATATGATGCAAAAAAAATGACGATGAGAAGAGTGAAAAAAAAAACTTGGGTATACTAGAAGGTAAAAGTGAACATGACATAGAGTAGGTTTTTCATATGTACGTGTGATTTACACAATTCCTTTTTTTTTTTTTTTTTTTTTTTTTTTTTTTTTT
>JBBPBR010000006.1:689919-721967 GCA_037974775.1 Cicer pinnatifidum | reverse complement strand
CTCCCCCTCCCTTTCCCTCAATTGGAAAATATAAGTGAGGATTAATTCAAAAGAAAATATAATCGTGATCGATTTGGAGCATTTGGAGTTCTATGAGTATATGTTACATCGTTTGAGTTATGAGATTAACTAAAATTTTGGTGCTAATCTTTGGATTAAGTTTGTGAATGTGTATATGATTATGTAAGTATCAAATTGTTTGTGTTTGAAGTGTTCTAATTTTTGGGAATTAGTGTATAAAGTTAGAATAGTCGAGAGCATCTAAAAGTGAAATAATTTTATATTGCTTCAATCGAATTATTGATTATATATTGATGTAATTATTGTTGTTACTACTTGTAAGTTATAGATAAATTATTGTGAATGTGTAATTAAATGAATTTTTAACTTTAAGTAAGGAGTAGGAGTTGTGGCGCCGTCTTCGCACTTTTGAACCAAGTTAAAGATACTTTTAACTACTCATGTTTGAATTTGAATGACTACAATTATAGTTGTTTTAACTAATTGACTCCATGAGTAGGAGGAACTAGCTACCCCAATGACTCATCGTCGATAAAAAAAACTACGATAACTCTTTATTTTGTTAGAAGTACCTTTTAATTTTTTTCTTTAAATAGTTGAAAAACATATTCATTGTTTATGCCAATTGAATGAATTTAATTATTAAATATTTGTTATTGTGAAATAGTATTTCTATCATTAGTTTTTCTTTTCTTTTTGATTATATATAAAGTATGTTTTTATAGAGTGCTTGATTCAAAATCTATTACAATGGCAATATGTTGTTAGGTGTGTTTAATATTCTAAAAATTGCTCTCATTGTCAAACTTAACTTAAATTTGTTGAATGTTTGGTGATAGCATTTAAACTTTATTTTGAAACTAGTAATATTTTGTTTGAAAGAAATAGTTGAAACTGACAATGTACTTGGAATGTGTTTTATTTAACCAAACTAATTGAACTACATTATTATTGACGAAATCTATATGTTATGTTTCATATGTAAATTATAGTGAGTAACTCTATGGTATTTTATTTCATAATTGAATGATAAATATGATATGTGTTTGATTCATTAATTTTGTCATGTTAGCCTATCATGTTTATGTTAATTGATTTTTGACATGTTGTGCTTAATCGGAGATTGAACATCTTAAATATGTTTATAGACTAAGATTGAATCTTGAGGAAGGAGAGTTATATATTAGTTCACTCACACAAATTTCGAGGACAAAATTTCTTTAACAAGGAGAGAATTGTAACACTCCAAATTTTATAATAAACTATTTTATTAATTAAATAAGATTTTAAATAATTAATTTGGTGTTAAAATTATTTTAGAATATATGTTGATTAATTTTTTAATTAATGTTCTTTATAGATGTGCTAATCTTATACATATTTGAACAAATATGTTAAATGAATAATAAATGTTATATTTTATTATTTTATATATTTTTCAAAAAATAATAGTAAATTAGTGTAAATATTTTGAAGAATAAGATTTAATTTATTTTACGTGTATATATGGGTTGGTAATTAATATAATATTTTCTTGTGTGTTTGACTAATATTAAATGTGTACTTAAAATAATATTTAAGTTATTTTAATAACAATGATGTTATAAATTTGTGACAAGTCTATGTGATGATTGATGATAGTGATTCTTTAAAATGGTGATGTGTTTATGTCATGAGATATGATTATTGATAGTGATGTTATGAATATGTGATGAGAATATTGAAGTAACCCCACAGTTGCTAAAAAAATTGTGATTCCAATTTTTGTTTAAGATGACAATCTTAATGGAGTATCACAGGCCAACGAGGGGAGAAAATAAATATTGAGAATTTGTGAAGTGAAGATTATTTTGTCATCGTATAGGTAGGTCCTGATAAGCCTAGTGATTTCGGGGAAGTACAACTGAATGAGCCTGATAATTGAGGTCTACTGTTGAGCCTTAAGGCAAGATTGTAAGACCTTTTGGGTGGGGAATTCCTAGGTGACTTGGTGGTAGCACTCCAAATGTCGGGAGCTACCACACAACACACATTGTATCTTGACTGTCACATATATGTGTCTTGGGTTGAGTTGAGGGGATCTATGAGGACAAGGTGTGACACCTTAAACCCCAAATTTTTTTTTCTTTCAATTTCCTTATTTTCAAAACAATGAAATTATTTTTAAATAAATAAATAAATATAAACTTTTAAACCTTTTATTTTAATTAATTATTAAGATAAAGAGTATCACCTAATCCTAAACACGTCAAATAAATGGAAATGTTCCATCAAACTTAACAAATTGAAATCACAATATCAGACAATAGAAGACTTTTTGAAGTACACATATGTTTTAAATTTAGTGCAAATGTAGTCTCAACCCGATGTCATTATCATAGCGGGAATTCCCAAAATAAAAATGCTCAAATTAACATCAACACAATGCATATAATAAGAGTCTCCAAGACATGATGGGTTTCGCCTCTCCGATGGTACTAGTCATCACCTGTAACTTACAATTCGTCTGCATCCATCGCAAACGCCAAACACAAACAATGAGGGGTGAGTATCAAAATTATGTAATAGTATAAAATACACGAGGAGAACACGCAAGCAATCAAATTATTACAACCTCAAAGCAGTCAAGTGTATAATATCAACGGTTTATCAATTAATTATTATTACTCAATAGGGCTCAACTGTACGTAGTAAGCCCCGAATAAACATCTGGGAATTTCAGCATTCCCGTTCATCTCACGTTATTTTATACTCATAAAATCGAACCTCATCTCACCCCTTACCTCAATTGAAGATTTCGCCAAATGACTGGTCTGCAAATTTGTCGCGTCTTCGTCGACCGTCGTCTCTAACAATTCGCCAAGGTAATAGAACCATACAACCAAATAAAATTAAATAAATTATTTATTAAAATAGATAAGTAAAATTTATACTACTTGTAATATGCCTATATATATATATATATCTGTGTGTGTGTGTGTGTGAGAGAGAGAGAGACACCGAATTAAAATACACTATAAATACTAATAACTCACACATATCAATAAGGTATTTCTTTCATTATATTGAAAGTATATTTACAATTACTTATGTATATATTGAGAATAATTTAAAAGCAAGCAATCAAAAATCGTATAAAAATTATGTTACCAAAGTCATGTTAAAAAAATGCAGAATTAAATTAAAGCAGAATTTTGTTACCGAAATCAAGAATCGTATAAAAATATATTGAGCAAGTATGTTACTTCTAAAAAAATGCAGAGGACAGTTCTTGCTACAAAACATACTTGTAATTATAATAACCTAAAATAATGTATAATTTTAATTACTGCTAATGGTACAACAAAAACCCAACATTGTTAGAGATACCTATCGAATAATCTAAACTAGTTGGCAGAACAAGAAAATTCTCTGTAATACATTGGCAGGTGAAGATTTCATAATATACATACAGTGAAAGCAATTCAAAAAGGCAAATGAAAAATCAAAATATTTCAATAAAAATCCTAATAAACATATCAATAAACATGGTAGTGATAATGCTAAGTACTTAGATTCATTGCCACAAAAATATTAATTCTCTGAATACGAAATAGTATGTTAAATTCCAATAAGTTAGTTTAACACTGCTCAAGACTTGAGTCAAATGTTACTAAACATCATGCAGCATTCTTTGCAATACAAACTTTCATGGATTTAAAGTTTTAGCCTTCCATTATAACAATGTTGATGAAAATATTAAAAAAAAAATTATATTTGATTAACTATTTATGGCCAAAATGATATTGTCTAAAGGTACATAATTCTAAATCCCATATTCAAGAAAAAAAAAATATATGTTCCAAATCCTAATACACAACTTATTATCAAGACTGCAGAAGAACACACGCCAATAGAAGCATTACCCAATAGAGTGATCCAAGAAATCAATATATGAGACAAAAATAATATTTTTGAACTGAAGTGCTATAGAATTTAGGAGGCGTCCGAAAAAATTTATGAGTTTATCTTATGATATAAATACTTGTGCAAGTTTCCAAAGAACCATATAAAATTGCTAACCATGTATAACATTTTATCAATTTCCCAAGATAAATCATAGAAATGCTACTAAGTTTATGAGGAGTTTACCCTCGTTCTATCTTTGATTATTATAAGATTAGTTTATATAAAAAGAAAAGCTATCATATCATAAACACTAATCAATCTCTCTTGAATACTTGTTTTTATCTCATCTTCAAGGCTTAGAGCTAACAAGATCATCACCCACACACTCAGACACCAATAGACAGAAGACACAATAATATGCGATTGCATACTTGGTTGTGGTTTGGAAATGGAATTGGAATTGGAAATTGAAATTGGAATATATATATATATATATATATATATATATATATATATATATATATATATATATATATATATATATATTACATAGTAGCCTAGGTTATTATTATTATTATTATTATTATTATTATTATTATTATTATTATTATTATTATTAATTTTCTTAGTTGATTTGATGGTATAATGAAATGTATTGAATTTCCTTGAGTGGTCTTGACTTTATAATGTTATGTTTTTCCTTAAAGAATGTTTCTCCTTACTTATATTATACTATTAACATGATTTTAAAACTCACCTCCTTCATTATTGGTGTTGGACTGGCTTAGCCCTGCGTTTGGGAAATTGCAGTTGTTACAATTTAATGTATTTTGAAGTTCAAGATTGGGAGGAAATCCGCTCTAATAGGTGATATCGGGAATAAAAGTTTTAATTTGTATTTTACTTATTTAATTCGAAACGAATTTTTGTATCAAAACCATAGAAGTACTAGTATGTTTTTATAATTAAATCAAGTAATTATACTTAAAATAAGCTTATTGAGATTGCACTATTTTAATGGAGAAAATAATTTAAATTGTTCGTTTTGATTTTTGAGAAACATGACATCCTAAGTTAAAAATAATAGTTTTATTTTCTTGGAAACATATTTTTATTTATCCGCTGTAAATTTTATAGAAATGTGATATAAATTATTATATATATTATTTTGGAGTGTAGGGTATCACAATATGCTCATGTATTACATGATGATGTAGAGTTATAACCAAAGACTACTTATTTATGTGTTTCATCAAGATGTGGGACTAAAAAACAACCTACATACTATTGTGTTACATGAAACATACTCATGTTTGCCTGATGAATATGAAGGGGAAAAACCACATCACGAACCATCAAAATATTCGATCTTGAAGGAGAATGAAGACGTATGATTTGATTATGTGACCCTTTTTCAATTCTTTTACCTACAAAATCACACATCAAGTTTCAATTTTCGTAAAAAACAAAAAGTAAATGACATCAATATTAAAAAGACTTAAACCTTAAATTTAAAGCTAAAATCCTAATAACTTTTACTCAAAAGACAAACAAATTTTAATTTAAATTTGGTGGATAACTCTTATTTCTAAGAGTTACCAAGATTCAAATTGGATGCACAAAAGATATTCAGTCAAGGAAGAATATTGAGAATAAATAAATAAATATTTTTAGAAGATTTTATTTAGAATTAAATGGATTTAAGATTTAGAATAAGATATCACTGAAACTTATTTTTTATATTTCTCTTTAGAAAAAGTTTAGGAATATGTTTAGAAATAATTTAGTAGGATATGATATAGAAATATATTTTTATTTTAAAATTTAGCTTTATTTATATTGCGATGAATACAATTTTAAAATATGAGATTTCACATAAAAAGAAAACACTTTTTCGTACAAAATATATCACATATGATCTCGCTTCCGCAAATACAAACAAAAAAAATTATCAATTTGACATCAAAATGAAAATTATAAATTTCATGGCATTTTGGGGAGGATGGATGGATAAGGAATTTATTACTTGTTTCGTAATTAATGTTTATATCAGTGATGATTATGACTTGAACGTAATTAATGTTTATATGAGTGATGATTGTGAGTTGAATGATGTTTCAACCCATTTGCAAATATAAGTACTTTATTTCCTTTGAGATTTTTTAGAGGTTATCAGTTCCTTAGACTTATCTCTTTCATGTGAAAAAACTTTATACTATTATCAGGTATGGAGTCGGATGAACTGTCAACATTAAGGAGGAGTCTTGCTACACTTCGAGGACTGTCACTCGGATGAACTGTTATAATAAATTATGTGACACTCGGTTGAACTGTTATAATAAATTATTGACTTCTTGGGACAGACAAAGTTTGTCACTAAAAGTCAAAATCTGTAGGTTAATGTCAATAATACTTTGAGTGACACTCGGATGAACTGTCAACATTAAGGAGGAGTCTTGCTACACTTCGAGGACTGTCACTACATGTTTTGTGGATTGTCACTAAATTTTTTTATTTTTACCTACAACAATGACTGTCACTAAAGCCTAGATAAATATAAATAAAGAATTGTTCTATTCCTACGGTATTGTCTATCATTAAAAACTATATAAATATAAATAAAAAATTGATCTATTCCTATAGTATTGTTTGTCACTAAAACCGAGATAAATATAAATAAATAAATTGACTTGTTCCTACGTTATTGTCTGTCACTAAAAGTTATTATTATTTATGAAAAAATTGATTATGTCTCTCTACTAATTGTAATTCTCAATTATTAATACCAGTAAATTAAATTTTAATTTCTATTTTATTTTTATTAAGTAATACCATTGAAACATAAAACAAAATGTCAGTGATTTAGGAATAAGGCATGGCGCACTAGATGGTAATGAATTAAAAATGTGTGAGGAATAATTTGGCATTTGGTGTATAACACAAGGCATGGTAATGAGTTGAATGATGTTTCAACCTATTTGCAAATATGAATATTTTATGTGAAAAAACTCTATACCATTATCATGTATGGTGTTGGATGTAAATTTTGAATTTTTAAACTATTCTATTACATATTGAAAAATTTGTTATAATAAACTATGTGATTGTTAATAGAATAGATATAAGTAACGAAGGATTAGGACACTACTACAAGAAAATTAATTTCTCGCGACAGACAAAGTTTGTCACTAAAAGTAAAAAACTGTAGGTAAATGTCAATAATACTTTGAGTGACACTCCGATGAACTGTCAAAATTAAAGGGGAGTTTTGCTACACATTGAGGACTGTCACTACATGTTTTGAGTATTGTCACGAAATGTTTTTTATTTCTATATCAATGACTGTCACCATAACCTAGATAAATATAAATAAATAATTGATCTATTCCTACGGTATTGTCTATCACTAAAAATTATTTAAAAATAAATAAAGAATTGATCTATTCCTACAGTATTGTATGTCACTAAAACCTAGATAAATATAAATAAAAAACATATGCTTAAATTATGAATTAGGTGTATAAAACAAGGCATGGTTGTGAGTTGAATGATGTTTCATCCCATTTGCAAATACGAGTACTTCATTTCCTTTGAGATTTTTTAGATGTTATCATTTCCTTAGACCTATCTCTTTCATTTGAAAAAACTCTATACTATAATCATGTATGGAATTGGATGTAAATTTTGAATTTTTAAACTAGTCTATTATATAATGAAAATTTTGTTATAGTAAATTATGTGATTTTTAATAGAATAGATATAAGTAACGGAGGATTAGGACACTACTACAAGAAAATTGACTTCTTGTGACAGACAAAGTTTGTCACTAAAAGCCAAAAATTGTAGGTAAGTGTCAATAACACTTTGAGTGACTCTCGAATGAACTGTCAACTTTAAGGGGGAGTCTTCATACACTTCGAGGACTATAACTACATGTTTTGAGGATAGTCACTAATTGTTTTTTATTTCAACCTACAACAATGACTGTCACTAAAACATAGATAAATATAAATAAAGAATTGTTCTATTCCTACGGTATTGTCTATCACTAAAAACTATATAAAAATAAATAAAGAATTCATCTATTCCTATACTATTGTTTGTCACTATAACCAAGATAAATATAAATAAAAAAAATCGATCTATTCCTACGGTATCGTCTGTCACTAAAACTTATTATTATTTATTAAAAAATTTATTTTATCTATCTACTAATTGTAATTCCAAATTATTAATACCAGTAAATTAAATTTAAATTTCTAATTTATTTTTATTAAGTAATGCCATTGAAACATACAATAAAATGTCAATGATTTAGGAATAAGGCATGACGCACTAGATGGTAATCAATTAAAAGTGAGCGAGGAATAACTTGGCGCACTATATGCTTAGGTTATGAATTAGGTGTATAACACAAGGCATGGTTGTGAGTTGAATGCTGTTTCAACCCATTTGCAAATATGAATATTTTATTTCCTTTGAGATTTTTTAGAGCTCATTAGTTCCTTAGACCTATCTCTTTCATGTGAAAAAACTCTAGTGTTACCGTGTATGGAGTTGGATGTAAATTTTGAATTTTTAAACTAGTCTATTATATATTGAAAAATTTGTTATATTAAATTATGTGATTGTTAATAGAATAGATATAAGTAACGGAGGATTAGGACACTACTACAAGAAAATTGACTTCTTGTGATAGACAAAATTTGTCACTAAAAGTCAAAAATTGTAGCTAAATGTCAATAATAATTTGAGTGACACTCAGATGAACTGTCAACTTTATGGGGGAGTCTTGCTACACTTCGAGGACTGTCACTACATGTTTTGAGGATTGTCACTAACTGTTTTTTATTTCTACCTACAATAATGACAGTCACTAAAGCCTACATAAATATAAATAAAGAATTGATCTATTCCTACGGTATTGTCTATCACAAAAAACTATATAAATATAAATAAAAAATTGAACTATTCCTACAATATTGTTTGTCACTAAAACCTAGAAAAATATAAATAAATAAAAATTGATCCATTCCTACGGTATCGTCTGTCACTAAAACTTTTTATTATTTATGAAAAAATTTATTTTATTCTCTACTAATTGTAATTCTAAATTATTAATACCAGTAAATTAAATTTAAATTTCTAATTTATTTTTATTAAGTAATGCCATTGAAACATACGATGAAATGTCAATGATTTAGGAATAAGGCATGGCGCACTAGATGGTAATGAATTAAAAATGAGTGAGGAATAACTTTGCGCACTATATTCTTAGGTTATGAATTAGGTGTATAACACAAGGAATGGTTGTGAGTTGAATGATGTTTCATCCCATTTGCAAATACCAGTACTTCATTTCCTTTGAGATTTTTTAGATGTTATCACTTCCTTAGACCTATCTCTTTCATTTGAAAAAACTCTATACTATTATCATGTATGGAATTGGATGTAAATTTTGAATTTTTAAACTAGTCTATTGTATAATGAAAATTTTGTTATAGTAAATTATGTGATTTTTAATAGAATAGATATAAGTAACGGAGGATTAGGACACTACTACAAGAAAATTGACTTCTTGTGACAGACAAAGTTTGTCACTAAAAGCCAAAAATTGTAGGTAAGTGTCAATAACACTTTGAGTGACTCTCGAATGAACTGTCAACTTTAAGGGGGAGTCTTCATACACTTCGAGGACTATAACTACATGTTTTGAGGATAGTCACTAATTGTTTTTTATTTCAACCTACAACAATGACTGTCACTAAAACATAGATAAATATAAATAAAGAATTGTTCTATTCCTACGGTATTGTCTATCACTAAAAACTATATAAAAATAAATAAAGAATTCATCTATTCCTATACTATTGTATGTCACTAAAACCTAGATAAATATAAATAAAAAAATCGATCCGTTCCTACGGTACCGTCTGTCACTAAAACTTTTTATTATTTATTAAAAAATTTATTTTATCTATCTACTAATTGTAATTCCAAATTATTAATACCAGTAAATTAAATTTAAATTTCTAATTTATTTTTATTAAGTAATGCCATTGAAACATACAATAAAATGTCAATGATTTAGGAATAAGGCATGACGCACTAGATGGTAATCAATTAAAAGTGAGCGAGGAATAACTTGGCGCACTATATGCTTAGGTTATGAATTAGGTGTATAACACAAGGCATGGTTGTGAGTTGAATGATGTTTCAACCCATTTGCAAATATGAATATTTTATTTCCTTTGAGATTTTTTAGAGCTTATCAGTTCCTTAGACCTATCTCTTTCATGTGAAAAAACTCTAGTGTTATCGTGTATGGAGTTGGATGTAAATATTGAATTTTTAAACTAGTCTATTATATATTGAAAAATTTGTTATATTAAATTATGTGATTGTTAATAAAATAGATATAAGTAACGGAGGATTAGGACACTACTACAAGAAAATTGACTACTTGTGAAAGAAAAGTTTGTCACTAAAAGTCAAAAATTGTAGCTAAATGTCAATAATAATTTGAGTGACACTCAGATGAACTGTCAACTTTAAGGGGGAGTCTTGCTACACTTCGAGGACTGTCACTACATGTTTTGAGGATTGTCACTAACTGTTTTATATTTCTACCTACAATAATGACAGTCACTAAAGCCTACATAAATATAAATAAAGAATTGATCTATTCCTACGGTATTGTCTCTCACAAAAAACTATATAAATATAAATAAAAAATTGAACTATTCCTACAATATTGTTTGTCACTAAAACCTAGAAAAATATAAATAAATAAAAATTGATCCATTCCTACGGTATCGTCTGTCACTAAAACTTTTTATTATTTATGAAAAAATTTATTTTATGCTCTACTAATTGTAATTCTAAATTATTAATACCAGTAAATTAAATTTAAATTTCTAATTTATTTTTATTAAGTAATGCCATTGAAACATACGATGAAATGTCAATGATTTAGGAATAAGGCAAGGCGCACTAGATGGTAATGAATTAAAAATGAGTGAGGAATAACTTTGCACACTATATTCTTAGGTTATGAATTAAAGGAATTGTTGTGAGTTGAATGATGTTTCATCCCCTTTGCAAATACGAGTACTTCATTTCCTTTGAGATTTTTTTGATGTTATCACTTCCTTAGACCTATCTCTTTCATTTGAAAAAACTCTATACTATTATCATGTATGGAATTGGATGTAAATTTTGAATTTTTAAACTAGTCTATTGTATAATGAAAATTTTGTTATAGTAAATTATGTGATTTTTAATAGAATAGATATAAGTAACGGAGGATTAGGACACTACTACAAGAAAATTGACTTCTTGTGACAGACAAAGTTTGTCACTAAAAGCCAAAAATTGTAGGTAAGTGTCAATAACACTTTGAGTGACTCTCGAATGAACTGTCAACTTTAAGGGGGAGTCTTCATACACTACGAGGACTATAACTACATGTTTTGAGGATAGTCACTAATTGTTTTTTATTTCAACCTAGAATAATGACTGTCACTAAAACATAGATAAAAATAAATAAAGAATTGTTCTATTCCTACGGTATTGTCTATCACTAAAAACTATATAAAAATAAATAAAGAATTCATCTATTCCTATACTATTGTATGTCACTAAAACCTAGATAAATATAAATAAAAAAATCGATCTATTCCTACGGTATCGTCTGTCACTAAAACTTATTATTATTTATTAAAAAATTTAATTTATCTATCTACTAATTGTAATTCCAAATTATTAATACCATTAAATTAAATTTAAATATCTAATTTATTTTTATTAAGTAATGCCATTGAAACATACAATAAAATGTCAATGATTTAGGAATAAGGCATGACGCACTAGATGGTAATCAATTAAAAGTGAGCGAGGAATAACTTGGCGCACTATATGCTTAGGTTATGAATTAGGTGTATAACACAAGGCATGGTTGTGAGTTGAATGATGTTTCAACCCATTTGCAAATATGAATATTTTATTTGCTTTGAGATTTTTTAGAGCTCATCAGTTCCTTAGACCTATCTCTTTCATGTGAAAAAACTCTAGTGTTATCGTGTATGGAGTTGGATGTAAATTTTGAATTTTTAAACTAGTCTATTATATATTGAAAATTTTGTTATATTAAATTATGTGATTGTTAATAGAATAGATATAAGTAACGGAGGATTAGGACACTACTACAAGAAAATTGACTTCTTGTGATAGACAAAGTTTGTCACTAAAAGTCAAAAGTTGTAGCTAAATGTCAATAATAATTTGAGTGACACTCAGATGAACTGTCAACTTTAAGGGGGAGTCTTGCTACACTTCGAGGACTGTCACTACATGTTTTGAGGATTGTCACTAACTGTTTTTTATTTCTACCTACAATAATGACAGTCACTAAAGCCTACATAAATATAAATAAAGAATTGATCTATTCCTACGGTATTGTCTATCACAAAAAACTATATAAATATAAATAAAAAATTGAACTATTCCTACAATATTGTTTGTCACTAAAACCTAGAAAAATAGAAATAAAAAAAAATTGATCCATTCCTACGGTATCGTCTGTCACTAAAACTTTTTTATTATTTATGAAAAAATTTATTTTATTCTCTACTAATTGTAGTTCTAAATTATTAATACCAGTAAATTAAATTCAAATTTCTAATTTATTTTTATTAAGTAATGCCATTGAAACAAACGATGAAATGTCAATGATTTAGGAATAAGGCATGGCGCACTAGATGGTAATGAATTAAAAATGAGTGAGGAATAACTTTGCGCACTATATTCTTAGGTTATGAATTAGGTGTATAACACAAGGAATGGTTGAGAGTTGAATGATGTTTCATCCCATTTGCAAATACAAGTACTTCATTTCCTTTGAGATTTTTTAGATGTTATCACTTCCTTAGACCTATCTCTTTCATTTGAAAAAACTCTATACTATTATCATGTATGGAATTGGATGTAAATTTTGAATTTTTAAACTAGCCTATTGTATAATGAAAATTTTGTTATAGTAAATTATGTGATTTTTAATAGAATTGATATAAGTAACGGAGGATTAGGACACTACTACAAGAAAATTGACTTCTTGTGACAGACAAAGTTTGTCACTAAAAGCCAAAAATTGTAGGTAAGTGTCAATAACACTTTGAGTGACTCTCGAATGAACTGTCAACTTTAAGGGGGAGTCTTCATACACTTCGAGGACTATAACTACATGTTTTGAGGATAGTCACTAATTGTTTTTTATTTCAACCTACAACAATGACTGTCACTAAAACATAGATAAATATAAATAAAGAATTGTTCTATTTCTACGGTATTGTCTATCACTAAAATCTATATAAAAATAAATAAAGAATTCTTCTATTCCTATACTATTGTATGTCACTAAAACCTAGATAAATATAAATAAAAAACTCGATCTATTCCTACGGTATCGTCTGTCACTAAAACTTATTATTATTTATTAAAAAATTTAATTTATCTATCTACTAATTGTAATTCCAAATTATTAATACCATTAAATTAAATTTAAATATCTAATTTATTTTTATTAAGTAATGCCATTGAAACATACAATAAAATGTCAATGATTTAGGAATAAGGCATGACGCACTAGATGGTAATCAATTAAAAGTGAGCAAGGAATAACTTGGCGCACTATATGCTTAGGTTATGAATTAGGTGTATAACACAAGGCATGGTTGTGAGTTGAATGATGTTTCAACCCATTTGCAAATATGAATATTTTATTTGCTTTGAGATTTTTTAGAGCTCATCAGTTCCATAGACCTATCTCTTTCATGTGAAAAAACTCTAATGTTATCGTGTATGGAGTTGGATGTAAATTTTGATTTTTTAAACTAGTCTATTATATATTGAAAATTTTGTTATATTAAATTATGTGATTGTTAATAGAATAGATATAAGTAACGGAGGATTAGGACACTACTACAAGAAAATTGACTTCTTGTGATAGACAAAGTTTGTCACTAAAAGTCAAAAGTTGTAGCTAAATGTCAATAATAATTTGAGTGACACTCAGATGAACTGTCAACTTTATGGGGGAGTCTTGCTACACTTCGAGGACTGTCACTACATGTTTTGAGGATTGTCACTAACTGTTTTTTATTTCTACCTACAATAATGACAGTCACTAAAGCCTACATAAATATAAATAAAGAATTGATCTATTCCTACGGTATTGTCTATCACAAAAAACTATATAAATATAAATAAAAAATTGAACTATTCCTACAATATTGTTTGTCACTAAAACCTAGAAAAATAGAAATAAAAAAAAATTGATCCATTCCTACGGTATCGTCTGTCACTAAAACTTTTTATTATTTATGAAAAAATTTATTTTATTCTCTACTAATTGTAATTCTAAATTATTAATACCAGTAAATTAAATTCAAATTTCTAATTTATTTTTATTAAGTAATGCCATTGAAACAAACGATGAAATGTCAATGATTTAGGAATAAGGCATGGCGCACTAGATGGTAATGAATTAAAAATGAGTGAGGAATAACTTTGCGCACTATATTCTTAGGTTATGAATTAGGTGTATAACACAAGGAATGGTTGAGAGTTGAATGATGTTTCATCCCATTTGCAAATACAAGTACTTCATTTCCTTTGAGATTTTTTAGATGTTATCACTTCCTTAGACCTATCTCTTTCATTTGAAAAAACTCTATACTATTATCATGTATGGAATTGGATGTAAATTTTGAATTTTTAAACTAGTCTATTATATATTGAAAAATTTGTTATATTAAATTATGTGATTGTTAATAGAATAGATATAAGTAACGGAGGATTAGGACACTACTACAAGAAAATTGACTTCTTGTGACAGACAAAGTTTGTCACTAAAAGCCAAAAATTGTAGGTAAGTGTCAATAACACTTTGAGTGACTCTCGAATGAACTGTCAACTTTAAGGGGGATTCTTCATACACTTCGAGGACTATAACTACATGTTTTGAGGATAGTCACTAATTGTTTTTTATTTCAACCTACAACAATGACTGTCACTAAAACATAGATAAATATAAATAAAGAATTGTTCTATTCCTACGGTATTGTCTATCACTAAAAACTATATAAAAATAAATAAAGAATTCATCTATTCCTATACTATTGTATGTCACTAAAACCTAGATAAATATAAATAAAAAAATCGATCTATTCCTACGGTGTCGTCTGTCACTAAAACTTATTATTATTTATTAAAAAATTTATTTTATCTATCTACTAATTGTAATTCCAAATTATTAATACCAGTAAATTAAATTTAAATTTCTAATTTATTTTTATTAAGTAATGCCATTGAAACATAGGATGAAATGTCAATGATTTAGGAATAAGGCATGGCGCACTAGATGGTAATGAATTAAAAATGAGTGAGGAATAACTTTGCGCACTATATTCTTAGGTTATGAATTAGGTTTATAACACAAGGAATGGTTGTGAGTTGAATGATGTTTCATCCCATTTGCAAATACGAGTACTTCATTTCCTTTGAGATTTTTTAGATGTTATCACTTCCTTAGACCTACCTCTTTCATTTGAAAAAACTCTATACTATTATCATGTATGGAATTGGATGTAAATTTTGAATTTTTAAACTAGTCTATTATATAATGAAAATTTTGTTATAGTAAATTATGTGATTTTTAATAGAATAGATATAAGTAACGGAGGATTAGGACACTACTACAAGAAAATTGACTTCTTGTGACAGACAAAGTTTGTCACTAAAAGTCAAAAATTGTAGATAAATGTCAATAATAATTTGAGTGACACTCAGATGAACTGTCAACTTTAAGGGGGAGTCTTGCTACACTTCGAGGACTGTCACTACATGTTTTGAGGATTGTCACTAACTGTTTTTTATTTCTACCTACAATAATGACAGTCACTAAAGCCTACATAAATATAAATAAAGAATTGATCTATTCCTACGGTATTGTCTATAGCAAAAAACTATATAAATATAAATAAACAATTGAACTATTCCTACAATATTGTTTGTCACTAAAACCTAGAAAAATATAAATAAAAAAATCGATCTATTCCTACGGTATCGTCTGTCACTAAAACTTATTATTATTTATTAAAAAATTTATTTTATCTATCTACTAATTGTAATTCCAAATTATTAATACCAGTAAATTAAATTTAAATTTCTAATTTATTTTTATTAAGTAATGCCATTGAAACCTACAATAAAATGTCAATGATTTAGGAATAAGGCATGACGCACTAGATGGTAATCAATCAAAAGTGAGCGAGGAATAACTTGGCGCACTATATGCTTAGGTTATGAATTAGGTGTTTAACACAAGGCATGGTTGTGAGTTGAATGATGCTTCAACCCATTTGCAAATATGAATATTTTATTTCCTTTGAGATTTTTTAGATGTTATCACTTCCTTTGACCTACCTCTTTCATTTGAAAAAACTCTATACTATTATCATGTATGGAATTGGATGTAAATTTTGAATTTTTAAACTAGCCTATTGTATAATGAAAATTTTGTTATAGTAAATTATGTGATTTTTAATAGAATAGATATAAGTAATGGAGGATTAGGACACTACTACAAGAATATTGACTTCTTGTGACATACAAAGCTTGTCACTAAAAGCCAAAAATTGTAGGTAAGTGTCAATAACACTTTGAGTGACTCTCGAATGAACTGTCAACTTTAAGGGGGAGTCTTCATACACTTCGAGGACTATAACTACATGTTTTGAGGATAGTCACTAATTGTTTTTTATTTCAACCTACAACAATGACTGTCACTAAAACATAGATAAATATAAATAAAGAATTGTTCTATTCCTACGGTATTGTCTATCACTAAAAACTATATAAAAAAAAATAAAGAATTCATCTATTCCTATACTATTGTATGTCACTAAAACCTAGATAAATATAAATAAAAAAATCGATCTATTCCTACGGTATCGTCTGTCACTAAAACTTATTATTATTTATTAAAAAATTTATTTTATCTATCTACTAATTGTAATTCCAAATTATTAATACCAGTAAATTAAATTTAAATTTCTAATTTATTTTTATTAAGTAATGCCATTGAAACATAGGATGAAATGTCAATGATTTAGGAATAAGGCATGGCGCACTAGATGGTAATGAATTAAAAATGAGTGAGGAATAACTTTGCGCACTATATTCTTAGGTTATGAATTAGGTTTATAACACAAGGAATGGTTGTGAGTTGAATGATGTTTCATCCCATTTGCAAATACGAGTACTTCATATCCTTTGAGATTTTTTAGATGTTATCACTTCCTTAGACCTACCTCTTTCATTTGAAAAAACTCTATACTATTATCATGTATGGAATTGGATGTAAATTTTGAATTTTTAAACTAGTCTATTATATAATGAAAATTTTGTTATAGTAAATTATGTGATTTTTAATAGAATAGATATAAGTAACGGAGGATTAGGACACTACTACAAGAAAATTGACTTCTTGTGACAGACAAAGTTTGTCACTAAAAGCCAAAAATTGTAGGTAAGTGTCAATAACACTTTGAGTGACTCTCGAATGAACTGTCAACTTTAAAGGGGAGTCTTCATACACTTCGAGGACTATAACTACATGTTTTGAGGATAGTCACTAATTGTTTTTTATTTCAACCTACAACAATGACTGTCACTAAAACATAGATAAATATAAATAAAGAATTGTTCTATTCATACGGTATTGTCTATCACTAAAAACTATATAAAAATAAATAAAGAATTCATCTATTCCTATACTATTGTATTTCACTAAAACCTAGATAAATATAAATAAAAAAATCGATCTATTCCTACGGTATCGTCTGTCACTAAAACTTATTATTATTTATTAAAAAATTTAATTTATCTATCTACTAATTGTAATTCCAAATTATTAATACCATTAAATTAAATTTAAATATCTAATTTATTTTTATTAAGTAATGCCATTGAAACATACAATAAAATGTCAATGATTTAGGAATAAGGCATGACGCACTAGATGGTAATCAATTAAAAGTGAGCAAGGAATAACTTGGCGCACTATATGCTTAGGTTATGAATTAGGTGTATAACACAAGGCATGGTTGTGAGTTGAATGATGTTTCAACCCATTTGCAAATATGAATATTTTATTTGCTTTGAGATTTTTTAGAGCTCATCAGTTCCATAGACCTATCTCTTTCATGTGAAAAAACTCTAGTGTTATCGTGTATGGAGTTGGATGTAAATTTTGAATTTTTAAACTAGTCTATTATATATTGAAAATTTTGTGATTGTTAATAGAATAGATATAAGTAACGGAGGATTAGGACACTACTACAAGAAAATTGACTTCTTGTGATAGACAAAGTTTGTCACTAAAAGTCAAAAGTTGTAGCTAAATGTCAATAATAATTTGAGTGACACTCAGATGAACTGTCAACTTTAAGGGGGAGTCTTGCTACACTTCGAGGACTGTCACTACATGTTTTGAGGATTGTCACTAACTGTTTTTTATTTCTACCTACAATAATGACAGTCACTAAAGCCTACATAAATATAAATAAAGAATTGATCTATTCCTACGGTATTGTCTATCACAAAAAACTATATAAATATAAATAAAAAATTGAACTATTCCTACAATATTGTTTGTCACTAAAACCTAGAAAAATAGAAATAAAAAAAAATTGATCCATTCCTACGGTATCGTCTGTCACTAAAACTTTTTTATTATTTATGAAAAAATTTATTTTATTCTCTACTAATTGTAGTTCTAAATTATTAATACCAGTAAATTAAATTCAAATTTCTAATTTATTTTTATTAAGTAATGCCATTGAAACAAACGATGAAATGTCAATGATTTAGGAATAAGGCATGGCGCACTAGATGGTAATGAATTAAAAATGAGTGAGGAATAACTTTGCGCACTATATTCTTAGGTTATGAATTAGGTGTATAACACAAGGAATGGTTGAGAGTTGAATGATGTTTCATCCCATTTGCAAATACAAGTACTTCATTTCCTTTGAGATTTTTTAGATGTTATCACTTCCTTAGACCTATCTCTTTCATTTGAAAAAACTCTATACTATTATCATGTATGGAATTGGATGTAAATTTTGAATTTTTAAACTAGTCTATTATATATTGAAAAATTTGTTATATTAAATTATGTGATTGTTAATAGAATAGATATAAGTAACGGAGGATTAGGACACTACTACAAGAAAATTGACTTCTTGTGACAGACAAAGTTTGTCACTAAAAGCCAAAAATTGTAGGTAAGTGTCAATAACACTTTGAGTGACTCTCGAATGAACTGTCAACTTTAAGGGGGATTCTTCATACACTTCGAGGACTATAACTACATGTTTTGAGGATAGTCACTAATTGTTTTTTATTTCAACCTACAACAATGACTGTCACTAAAACATAGATAAATATAAATAAAGAATTGTTCTATTCCTACGGTATTGTCTATCACTAAAAACTATATAAAAATAAATAAAGAATTCATCTATTCCTATACTATTGTATGTCACTAAAACCTAGATAAATATAAATAAAAAAATCGATCTATTCCTACGGTATCGTCTGTCACTAAAACTTATTATTATTTATTAAAAAATTTATTTTATCTATCTACTAATTGTAATTCCAAATTATTAATACCAGTAAATTAAATTTAAATTTCTAATTTATTTTTATTAAGTAATGCCATTGAAACATAGGATGAAATGTCAATGATTTAGGAATAAGGCATGGCGCACTAGATGGTAATGAATTAAAAATGAGTGAGGAATAACTTTGCACACTATATTCTTAGGTTATGAATTAGGTTTATAACACAAGGAATGGTTGTGAGTTGAATGATGTTTCATCCCATTTGCAAATACGAGTACTTCATATCCTTTGAGATTTTTTAGATGTTATCACTTCCTTAGACCTACCTCTTTCATTTGAAAAAACTCTATACTATTATCATGTATGGAATTGGATGTAAATTTTGAATTTTTAAACTAGTCTATTATATAATGAAAATTTTGTTATAGTAAATTATGTGATTTTTAATAGAATAGATATAAGTAACGGAGGATTAGGACACTACTACAAGAAAATTGACTTCTTGTGACAGACAAAGTTTGTCACTAAAAGCCAAAAATTGTAGGTAAGTGTCAATAACACTTTGAGTGACTCTCGAATGAACTGTCAACTTTAAAGGGGAGTCTTCATACACTTCGAGGACTATAACTACATGTTTTGAGGATAGTCACTAATTGTTTTTTATTTCAACCTACAACAATGACTGTCACTAAAACATAGATAAATATAAATAAAGAATTGTTCTATTCATACGGTATTGTCTATCACTAAAAACTATATAAAAATAAATAAAGAATTCATCTATTCCTATACTATTGTATTTCACTAAAACCTAGATAAATATAAATAAAAAAATCGATCTATTCCTACGGTATCGTCTGTCACTAAAACTTATTATTATTTATTAAAAAATTTAATTTATCTATCTACTAATTGTAATTCCAAATTATTAATACCATTAAATTAAATTTAAATATCTAATTTATTTTTATTAAGTAATGCCATTGAAACATACAATAAAATGTCAATGATTTAGGAATAAGGCATGACGCACTAGATGGTAATCAATTAAAAGTGAGCAAGGAATAACTTGGCGCACTATATGCTTAGGTTATGAATTAGGTGTATAACACAAGGCATGGTTGTGAGTTGAATGATGTTTCAACCCATTTGCAAATATGAATATTTTATTTGCTTTGAGATTTTTTAGAGCTCATCAGTTCCATAGACCTATCTCTTTCATGTGAAAAAACTCTAGTGTTATCGTGTATGGAGTTGGATGTAAATTTTGAATTTTTAAACTAGTCTATTATATATTGAAAATTTTGTGATTGTTAATAGAATAGATATAAGTAACGGAGGATTAGGACACTACTACAAGAAAATTGACTTCTTGTGATAGACAAAGTTTGTCACTAAAAGTCAAAAGTTGTAGCTAAATGTCAATAATAATTTGAGTGACACTCAGATGAACTGTCAACTTTAAGGGGGAGTCTTGCTACACTTCGAGGACTGTCACTACATGTTTTGAGGATTGTCACTAACTGTTTTTTATTTCTACCTACAATAATGACAGTCACTAAAGCCTACATAAATATAAATAAAGAATTGATCTATTCCTACGGTATTGTCTATCACAAAAAACTATATAAATATAAATAAAAAATTGAACTATTCCTACAATATTGTTTGTCACTAAAACCTAGAAAAATAGAAATAAAAAAAAATTGATCCATTCCTACGGTATCGTCTGTCACTAAAATTTTTTATTATTTATGAAAAAATTTATTTTATTCTCTACTAATTGTAATTCTAAATTATTAATACCAGTAAATTAAATTCAAATTTCTAATTTATTTTTATTACGTAATGCCATTGAAACAAACGATGAAATGTCAATGATTTAGGAATAAGGCATGGCGCACTAGATGGTAATGAATTAAAAATGAGTGAGGAATAACTTTGCGCACTATATTCTTAGGTTATGAATTAGGTGTATAACACAAGGAATGGTTGAGAGTTGAATGATGTTTCATCCCATTTGCAAATACAAGTACTTCATTTCCTTTGAGATTTTTTAGATGTTATCACTTCCTTAGACCTATCTCTTTCATTTGAAAAAACTCTATACTATTATCATGTATGGAATTGGATGTAAATTTTGAATTTTTAAACTAGTCTATTATATATTGAAAAATTTGTTATATTAAATTATGTGATTGTTAATAGAATAGATATAAGTAACGGAGGATTAGGACACTACTACAAGAAAATTGACTTCTTGTGACAGACAAAGTTTGTCACTAAAAGCCAAAAATTGTAGGTAAGTGTCAATAACACTTTGAGTGACTCTCGAATGAACTGTCAACTTTAAGGGGGATTCTTCATACACTTCGAGGACTATAACTACATGTTTTGAGGATAGTCACTAATTGTTTTTTATTTCAACCTACAACAATGACTGTCACTAAAACATAGATAAATTTAAATAAAGAATTGTTCTATTCCTACGGTATTGTCTATCACTAAAAACTATATAAAAATAAATAAAGAATTCATCTATTCCTATACTATTGTATGTCACTAAAACCTAGATAAATATAAATAAAAAAATCGATCTATTCCTACGGTATCGTCTGTCACTAAAACTTATTATTATTTATTAAAAAATTTATTTTATCTATCTACTAATTGTAATTCCAAATTATTAATACCAGTAAATTAAATTTAAATTTCTAATTTATTTTTATTAAGTAATGCCATTGAAACATAGGATGAAATGTCAATGATTTAGGAATAAGGCATGGCGCACTAGATGGTAATGAATTAAAAATGAGTGAGGAATAACTTTGCGCACTATATTCTTAGGTTATGAATTAGGTTTATAACACAAGGAATGGTTGTGAGTTGAATGATGTTTCATCCCATTTGCAAATACGAGTACTTCATATCCTTTGAGATTTTTTAGATGTTATCACTTCCTTAGACCTACCTCTTTCATTTGAAAAAACTCTATACTATTATCATGTATGGAATTGGATGTAAATTTTGAATTTTTAAACTAGTCTATTATATAATGAAAATTTTGTTATAGTAAATTATGTGATTTTTAATAGAATAGATATAAGTAACAGAGGATTGTAGAATAGATATAATGAAAATTTTGTTATAGAAAATTGACTTCTTGTGACAGACAAAGTTTGTCACTAAAAGCCAAAAATTGTAGGTAAGTGTCAATAACACTTTGAGTGACTCTCGAATGAACTGTCAACTTTAAAGGGGAGTCTTCATACACTTAGAGGACTATAACTACATGTTTTGAGGATAGTCACTAATTGTTTTTTATTTCAACCTACAACAATGACTGTCACTAAAACATAGATAAATATAAATAAAGAATTGTTCTATTCATACGGTATTGTCTATCACTAAAAACTATATAAAAATAAATAAAGAATTCATCTATTCCTATACTATTGTATTTCACTAAAACCTAGATAAATATAAATAAAAAAATCGATCTATTCCTACGGTATCGTCTGTCACTAAAACTTATTATTATTTATTAAAAAATTTATTTTATCTATCTACTAATTGTAATTCCAAATTATTAATACCAGTAAATTAAATTTAAATTTCTAATTTATTTTTATTAAGTAATGCCATTGACTTCTTGTGACAGACAAAGTTTGTCACTAAAAGCCAAAAATTGTAGGTAAGTGTCAATAACACTTTGAGTGACTCTCGAATGAACTGTCAACTTTAAAGGGGAGTCTTCATACACTTAGAGGACTATAACTACATGTTTTGAGGATAGTCACTAATTGTTTTTTATTTCAACCTACAACAATGACTGTCACTAAAACATAGATAAATATAAATAAAGAATTGTTCTATTCATACGGTATTGTCTATCACTAAAAACTATATAAAAATAAATAAAGAATTCATCTATTCCTATACTATTGTATTTCACTAAAACCTAGATAAATATAAATAAAAAAATCGATCTATTCCTACGGTATCGTCTGTCACTAAAACTTATTATTATTTATTAAAAAATTTATTTTATCTATCTACTAATTGTAATTCCAAATTATTAATACCAGTAAATTAAATTTAAATTTCTAATTTATTTTTATTAAGTAATGCCATTGAAACATACAATAAAATGTCAATGATTTAGGAATAAGGCATGACGCACTAGATGGTAATCAATTAAAAGTGAGCGAGGAATAACTTGGCGCACCATATGCTTAGGTTATGAATTAGGTGTATAACACAAGGAATGGTTGTGAGTTGAATGATGTTTCATCCCATTTGCAAATACGAGTACTTCATTTCCTTTGAGATTTTTTAGATGTTATCACTTCCTTAGACCTTCCTCTTTCATTTGAAAAAACTCTATACTATTATCATGTATGGAATTGGATGTAAATTTTGAATTTTTAAACTAGTCTATTATATAATGAAAATTTTGTTATAGTAAATTATGTGATTTTTAATAGAATAGATATAAGTAACGGAAGATTAGGACACTAGTACAAGAAAATTGACTTCTTGTGACAGACAAAGTTTGTCACTAAAAGCCAAAAATTGTAGGTAAGTGTCAATAACACTTTGAGTGACTCTCGAATGAACTGTCAACTTTAAAGGGGAGTCTTCATACACTTCGAGGACTATAACTACATGTTTTGAGGATAGTCACTAATTGTTTTTTATTTCAACCTACAACAATGACTGTCACTAAAACATAGATAAATATAAATAAAGAATTTTTCTATTCCTACGGTATTGTCTATCACTAAAAACTATATAAAAATAAATAAAGAATTCATCTATTCCTATACTATTGTATGTCACTAAAACCTAGATAAATATAAATAAAAAAATCGATCTATTCCTACAGTAACGTCTGTCACTAAAACTTATTATTATTTATTAAAAAATTTATTTTATCTATCTATTAATTGTAATTCCAAATTATTAATACCAGTAAATTAAATTTAAATTTCTAATTTATTTTTATTAAGTAATGCCATTGAAACATACAATAAAATGTCAATGATTTAGGAATAAGGCATGACGCACTAGATGGTAATCAATTAAAAGTGAGCGAGGAATAACTTGGCGCACTATATGCTTAGGTTATGAATTAGGTGTATAACACAAGGAATGGTTTTGAGTTGAATGATGTTTTATCCCATTTGCAAATACGAGTACTTCATTTCCTTTGAGATTTTTTAGAGTTTATCAATTCCTTAGACCTATCTCTTTCATGTGAAAAAACTCTATATTATCATGTATGGAGTTGGATGTAAATTTTGAATTTTTAAACTAGTCTACTATATATTGAAAAATTTGTTATAATAAATTATGCCATTGTTAATAGAATAGATATAAGTAACGGAGGATTAGGACACTACTACAAGAAAATTGACTTCTTGTGACAGACAAAGTTTTTCACTAAAAGTCAAAAACTGTAGGGTAATGTCAATAATACTTTGAGTGACACTCGGATGAAGTTTCAACATTAAGGAGGAGTCTTGCTACACTTCGAGGACTGTCACTACATGTTTTGAGGATTGTCACTAAATTTTTTTTACTTTAACCTACAACAATGATTGTCACTAAAGCCTAGATAAATATAAACAATTACAATAAAACGCAATGTTATGCATGAGCTTAGACTCTACTTCACAATGTGGTATCATTCTAACTCTGAAGTACATGGTTAGGAGGCTTGATACTATGCCACCATCCTGGTGGACGGACAATTCAAATTGGCTTTGTCCTCATAGATCCCCTCAACTCAACCCGAGACACATATACAAGACAGTCGAGGAAAACGTGTGTTGCATGGTAGCTCCCGACATTTGGAGTGCTACCTCCTAGTCACCTAGGAATTCCCCACCCGAATACCTCCAAGGTCTAACAATCTTGCCTTAAACTAGTCTATTATATATTGAAAAATTTGTTATATTAAATTATGTGATTGTTAATAGAATAGATATAAGTAACGGAGGATTAGGACACTACTACAAGAAAATTGACTTCTTGTGATAGACAAAGTTTGTCACTAAAAGTCAAAAATTGTAGCTAAATGTCAATAATAATTTGAGTGACACTCAGATGAACTGTCAACTTTAAGGGAGAGTCTTGCTACACTTCGAGGACTGTCACTAAAGCCTACATAAATATAAATAAAGAATTGTTCTATTCCTACGGTATTGTCTATCACTAAAAACTATATAAAAAAAAATAAAGAATTCATCTATTCCTATACTATTGTGTGTCACAAAAACCTAGATAAATATAAATAAAAAAAAAAAATCGATCCATTCCTACGTTATCGTCTGTCACTAAAACTTTTTATTATTTATTAAAAAATTTATTTTATCTATCTACTAATTGTAATTCCAAATTATTAATACCAGTAAATTAAATTTAAATTTCTAATTTATTTTTCTTAAGTAATGCCATTGAAACATAGGATGAAATGTCAATGATTTAGGAATAAGGCATGGCGCACTAGATGGTAATGAATTAAAAATGAGTGGGGAATAACTTTGCGCACTATATTCTTAGGTTATGAATTAGGTTTATAACACAAGGAATGGTTGTGAGTTGAATGATGTTTCATCCCATTTGCAAATACGAGTACTTCATTTCCTTTGAGATTTTTTAGATGTTATCACTTCCTTAGACCTACCTCTTTCATTTGAAAAAACTCTATACTATTATCATGTATGGAATTGGATGTAAATTTTGAATTTTTAAACTAGTCTATTGTATAATGAAAATTATGTTATAGTAAATTATGTGATTTTTAATAGAATAGATATAAGTAACGGAGGATTAGGACACTACTACAAGAAAATTGACTTCTTGTGACAGACAAAGTTTGTCACTAAAAGCCAAAAATTGTAGGTAAGTGTCAATAACACTTTGAGTGACTCTCGAATGAACTGACAACTTTAAGGGGGAGTCTTCATACACTTCGAGGACTATAACTACATGTTTTGAGGATAGTCACTAATTGTTTTTTATTTCAACCTACAACAATGACTGTCACTAAAACATAGATAAATATAAATAAAGAATTGTTCTATTCCTACGGTATTGTCTATCACTAAAAACTATATAAAAATAAATAAAGAATTCATCTATTCCTATACTATTGTATGTCACTAAAACCTTGATAAATATAAATAAAAAAATCGATCTATTCCTACGGTATCGTCTGTCACTAAAACTTATTATTATTTATTAAAAAATTTATTTTATCTATCTACTAATTGTAATTCCAAATTATTAATACCAGTAAATTAAATTTAAATTTCTAATTTGTTTTTATTAAGTAATGCCATTGAAACCTACAATAAAATGTCAATGATTTAGGAATAAGGCATGACGCACTAGATGGTAATCAATCAAAAGTGAGCGAGGAATAACTTGGCGCACTATATGCTTAGGTTATGAATTAGGTGTTTAACACAAGGCATGGTTGTGAGTTGAATGATGCTTCAACCCATTTGCAAATATGAATATTTTATTTCCTTTGAGATTTTTTAGCGTTTATCAGTTCCTTAGACCTATCTCTTTAATGTTAAAAAACTCTAGTGTTATCGTGTATGGAGTTGGATGTAAATTTTGAATTTTTAAACTAGTCTATTATATATTGAAAAATTTGTTATATTAAATTATGTGATTGTTAATAGAATAGATATAAGTAATGGAGGATTAGGACACTACTACAAGAAAATTGACTTCTTGTGATAGACAAAGTTTGTCACTAAAAGTCAAAAATTGTAGATAAATGTCAATAATAATTTGAGTGACACTCAGATAAACTGTCAACTTTAAGGGGGAGTCTTGCTACACTTCGAGGACTGTCATTACATGTTTTGAGGATTGTCACTAACTGTTTTTTATTTCTACCTACAATAATGACAGTCACTAAAGCCTACATAAATATAAATAAAGAATTGATCTATTCCTACGGTATTGTCTATCACAAAAAACTATATAAATATAAATAAAAAATTGAACTATTAATACAATATTGTTTGTCACTAAAACCTAGAAAAATATAAATAAAAAAAAATTGATCCATTCCTACGGTAACATCTGTCACTAAAACTTTTTATTATTTATGAAAAAATTTATTTTATTCTCTACTAATTGTAATTCTAAATTATTAATACCTGTAAATTAAATTTAAATTTCTAATTTATTTTTATTAAGTAATGCCATTGAAACATACAATGAAATGTCAATGATTTAGGAATAAGGCATGGCGCACTAGATGGTAATGAATTAAAAATGAGTGAGGAATAACTTTGCGCACTATATTCTTAGGTTATGAATTAGGTTTATAACACAAGGAATGGTTGTGAGTTGAATGATGTTTCATCCCATTTGCAAATACGAGTACTTCATTTCCTTTGAGATTTTTTAGATGTTATCACTTCCTTAGACCTACCTCTTTCATTTGAAAAAACTCTATACTATTATCATGTATGGAATTGGATGTAAATTTTGAATTTTTAAACTAGTCTATTATATAATGAAAATTTTGTTATAGTAAATTATGTGATTTTTAATAGAATAGATATAAGTAACGGAGGATTAGGACACTACTACAAGAAAATTGACTTCTTGTGACAGACAAAGTTTGTCACTAAAAGCCAAAAATTGTAGGTAAGTGTCAATAACACTTTGAGTGACTCTCGAATGAACTGACAACTTTAAAGGGGAGTCTTCATACACTTCGAGGACTATAACTACATGTTTTGAGGATAGTCACTAATTGTTTTTTATTTCAACCTACAACAATGACTGTCACTAAAACATAGATAAAAATAAATAAAGAATTGTTCTATTCCTACGGTATTGTCTATCACTAAAAACTATATAAAAATAAATAAAGAATTCATCTATTCCTATACTATTGTATGTCACTAAAACCTAGATAAATATAAATAAAAAAATCGATCTATTCCTACGGTATCGTCTGTCACTAAAACTTATTATTATTTATTAAAAAATTTATTTTATCTATCTACTAATTGTAATTCCAAATTATTAATACCAGTAAATTAAATTTAAATTTCTAATTTATTTTTATTAAGTAATGCCATTGAAACCTACAATAAAATGTCAATGATTTAGGAATAAGGCATGACGCACTAGATGGTAATCAATCAAAAGTGAGCGAGGAATAACTTGGCGCACTATATGCTTAGGTTATGAATTAGGTGTTTAACACAAGGCATGGTTGTGAGTTGAATGATGCTTCAACCCATTTGCAAATATGAATATTTTATTTCCTTTGAGATTTTTTAGCGCTCATCAGTTCCTTAGACCTATCTCTTTAATGTGAAAAAACTCTAGTGTTATCGTGTATGGAGTTGGATGTAAATTTTGAATTTTTAAACTAGTCTATTATATATTGAAAAATTTGTTATATTAAATTATGTGATTGTTAATAGAATAGATATAAGTAACGGAGGATTAGGACACTACTACAAGAAAATTGACTTCTTGTGATAGACAAAGTTTGTCACTAAAAGTCAAAAATTGTAGATAAATGTCAATAATAATTTGCGTGACACTCAGATGAACTATCAACTTTAAGGGGGAGTCTTGCTACACTTCGAGGACTGTCACTACATGTTTTGAGGATTGTCACTAACTGTTTTTTATTTCTACCTACAATAATGACAGTCACTAAAGCCTACATAAATATAAATAAAGAATTGATCTATTCCTACGGTATTGTCTATAGCAAAAAACTATATAAATATAAATAAAAAATTGAACTATTCCTACAATATTGTTTGTCACTAAAACCTAGAAAAATATAAATAAAAAAAAATTGATCCATTCCTACGGTAACATCTGTCACTAAAACTTTTTATTATTTATGAAAAAATTTATTTTATTCTATACTAATTGTAATTCTAAATTATTAATACCAGTAAATTAAATTTAAATTTCTAATTTATTTTTATTAAGTAATGCCATTGAAACATACAATGAAATGTCAATGATTTAGGAATAAGGCATGGCGCACTAGATGGTAATGAATTAAAAATGAGTGAGGAATAACTTTTCGCACTATATTCTTAGGTTATGAATTAGGTGCATAACACAAGGAATGGTTGTGAGTTGAATGATGTTTCATCCCATTTGCAAATACGAGTAATTCATTTCCTTTGAGATTTTTTAGACGTTATCACTTCCTTTGACCTATCTCTTTCATTTGAAAAAACTCTATACTATTATCATGTATGGAATTGGATGTAAATTTTGAATTTTTAAACTAGCCTATTGTATAATGAAAATTTTGTTATAGTAAATTATGTGATTTTTAATAGAATAGATATAAGTAACGAAGGATTAGGACACTACTACAAGAAAATTGACTTCTTGTGACAGACAAAGTTTGTCACTAAAAGCCAAAAATTGTAGGTAAGTGTCAATAACACTTTGAGTGACTCTCGAATGAACTGTCAACTTTAAGGGGGAGTCTTCATACACTTCGAGGACTATAACTACATGTTTTGAGGATAGTCACTAATTGTTTTTTATTTCAACCTACAACAATGACTGTCACTAAAACATAGATAAATATAAATAAAGAATTGTTCTATTCCTACGGTATTGTCTATCACTAAAAACTATATAAAAATAAATAAAGAATTCATCTATTCCTATACTATTGTATGTCACTAAAACCTAGATAAATATAAATAAAAAAATCGATCTATTCCTACGGTATAGTCTGTCACTAAAACTTATTATTATTTATTAAAAAATTTATTTTATCTATCTACTAATTGTAATTCCAAATTATTAATACCAGTAAATTAAATTTAAATTTCTAATTTATTTTTATTAAGTAATGCCATTAAAACATAGGATGAAATGTCAATGATTTAGGAATAAGGCATGGCGCACTAGATGGTAATGAATTAAAAATGAGTGAGGAATAACTTTGCGCACTATATTCTTAGGTTATGAATTAGGTTTATAACACAAGGAATGGTTGTGAGTTGAATGATGTTTCATCCCATTTGCAAATACGAGTACTTCATTTCCTTTGAGATTTTTTAGATGTTATCACTTCCTTAGACCTACCTCTTTCATTTGAAAAAACTCTATACTATTATCATGTATGGAATTGGATGTAAATTTTGAATTTTTAAACTAGTCTATTATATAATGAAAATTTTGTTATAGTAAATTATGTGATTTTTAATAGAATAGATATAAGTAACGGAGGATTAGGACACTACTACAAGAAAATTGACTTCTTGTGACAGACAAAGTTTGTCACTAAAAGCCAAAAATTGTAGGTAAGTGTCAATAACACTTTGAGTGACTCTCGAATGAACTGTCAACTTTAAAGGGGAGTCTTCATACACTTCGAGGACTATAACTACATGTTTTGAGGATAGTCACTAATTGTTTTTTATTTCAACCTACAACAATGACTGTCACTAAAACATAGATAAATATAAATAAAGAATTGTTCTATTCATACGGTATTGTCTATCACTAAAAACTATATAAAAATAAATAAAGAATTCATCTATTCCTATACTATTGTATTTCACTAAAACCTAGATAAATATAAATAAAAAAATCGATCTATTCCTACGGTATCGTCTGTCACTAAAACTTATTATTATTTATTAAAAAATTTATTTTATCTATCTACTAATTGTAATTCCAAATTATTAATACCAGTAAATTAAATTTAAATTTCTAATTTATTTTTATTAAGTAATGCCATTGAAACATACAATAAAATGTCAATGATTTAGGAATAAGGCATGACGCACTAGATGGTAATCAATTAAAAGTGAGCGAGGAATAACTTGGCGCACCATATGCTTAGGTTATGAATTAGGTGTATAACACAAGGAATGGTTGTGAGTTGAATGATGTTTCATCCCATTTGCAAATACGAGTACTTCATTTCCTTTGAGATTTTTTAGATGTTATCACTTCCTTAGACCTATCTCTTTCATTTGAAAAAACTCTATACTATTATCATGTATGGAATTGGATGTAAATTTTGAATTTTTAAACTAGTCTATTGTATAATGAAAATTTTGTTATAGTAAATTATGTGATTTTTAATAGAATAGATATAAGTAACGGAGGATTAGGACACTACTACAAGAAAATTGACTTCTTGTGACAGACAAAGTTTGTCACTAAAAGCCAAAAATTGTAGGTAAGTGTCAATAACACTTTGAGTGACTCTCGAATGAACTGTCAACTTTAAGGGGGAGTCTTCATACACTTCGAGGACTATAACTACATGTTTTGAGGATAGTCACTAATTGTTTTTTATTTCAACCTACAACAATGACTGTCACTAAAACATAGATAAATATAAATAAAGAATTGTTCTATTCCTACGGTATTGTCTATCACTAAAAACTATATAAAAA
>JBBPBR010000006.1:670389-688940 GCA_037974775.1 Cicer pinnatifidum | reverse complement strand
TCCTTTGAGATTTTTTAGATGTTATCACTTCCTTAGACCTACCTCTTTCATTTGAAAAAACTCTATACTATTATCATGTATGGAATTGGATGTAAATTTTGAATTTTTAAACTAGTCTATTATATAATGAAAATTTTGTTATAGTAAATTATGTGATTTTTAATAGAATAGATATAAGTAACGGAAGATTAGGACACTAGTACAAGAAAATTGACTTCTTGTGACAGACAAAGTTTGTCACTAAAAGCCAAAAATTGTAGGTAAGTGTCAATAACACTTTGAGTGACTCTCGAATGAACTGTCAACTTTAAAGGGGAGTCTTCATACACTTCGAGGACTATAACTACATGTTTTGAGGATAGTCACTAATTGTTTTTTATTTCAACCTACAACAATGACTGTCACTAAAACATAGATAAATATAAATAAAGAATTGTTCTATTCCTACGGTATTGTCTATCACTAAAAACTATATAAAAATAAATAAAGAATTCATCTATTCCTATACTATTGTATGTCACTAAAACCTAGATAAATATAAATAAAAAAATCGATCTATTCCTACGGTGTCGTCTGTCACTAAAACTTATTATTATTTATTAAAAAATTTATTTTATCTATCTACTAATTGTAATTCCAAATTATTAATACCAGTAAATTAAATTTAAATTTCTAATTTATTTTTATTAAGTAATGCCATTGAAACATAGGATGAAATGTCAATGATTTAGGAATAAGGCATGGCGCACTAGATGGTAATGAATTAAAAATGAGTGAGGAATAACTTTGCGCACTATATTCTTAGGTTATGAATTAGGTTTATAACACAAGGAATGGTTGTGAGTTGAATGATGTTTCATCCCATTTGCAAATAAGAGTACTTCATTTCCTTTGAGATTTTTTAGATGTTATCACTTCCTTAGACCTACCTCTTTCATTTGAAAAAACTCTATACTATTATCATGTATGGAATTGGATGTAAATTTTGAATTTTTAAACTAGTCTATTATATAATGAAAATTTTGTTATAGTAAATTATGTGATTTTTAATAGAATAGATATAAGTAACGAAGGATTAGGACACTACTACAAGAAAATTGACTTCTTGTGATAGACAAAGTTTGTCCCTAAAAGCCAAAAATTGTAGGTAAGTGTCAATAACACTTTGAGTGACTCTCGAATGGACTGTCAACTTTAAAGGGGAGTCTTCATACACTTCGAGGACTATAACTACATGTTTTGAGGATAGTCACTAATTGTTTTTTATTTCAACCTACAACAATGACTGTCACTAAAACATAGATAAATATAAATAAAGAATTGTTCTATTCCTACGGTATTGTCTATCACTAAAAACTATATAAAAATAAATAAAGAATTCATCTATTCCTATACTATTGTATGTCAATAAAACCTAGATAAATATAAATAAAAAAATCGATCTATTCCTACGGTATCGTCTGTCACTAAAACTTATTATTATTTATTAAAAAATTTATTTTATCTATCTACTAATTGTAATTCCAAATTATTAATACCAGTAAATTAAATTTAAATTTCTAATTTATTTTTATTAAGTAATGCCATTGAAACATACAATAAAATGTCAATGATTTAGGAATAAGGCATGACGCACTAGATGGTAATCAATTAAAAGTGAGTGAGGAATAACTTGGCGCACTATATGCTTAGGTTATGAATTAGGTGTATAACACAAGGAATGGTTGTGAGTTGAATGATGTTTCATCCCATTTGCAAATACGAGTACTTCATTTCCTTTGAGATTTTTTAGAGTTTATCAATTCCTTAGACCTATCTCTTTCATGTGAAAAAACTCTATATTATCATGTATGGAGTTGGATGTAAATTTTGAATTTTTAAACTCGTCTACTATATATTGAAAAATTTGTTATAATAAATTATACCATTGTTAATAGAATAGATATAAGTAACGGAGGATTAGGACACTACTACAAGAAAATTTTCTTCTTGTGACAGACAAAGTTTTTCACTAAAGGTCAAAAACTGTAGGGTAATGTCAATAATACTTTGAGTGACACTCGGATGAAGTTTCAACATTAAGGAGGAGTCTTGCTACACTTCGAGGACTGTCACTACATGTTTTGAGGATTGTCACTAAATTTTTTTTACTTTAACCTACAACAATGATTGTCACTAAAGCCTAGATAAATATAAACAATTACAATAAAACGCAATGTTATGCATGAGCTTAGACTCTACTTCACAATGTGGTACCATTCTAACTCTGAAGTACATGGTTAGGAGGCTTGATACTATGCCACCATCCTGGTGGACGGACAATTCAAATTGGCTTTGTCCTCATAGATCCCCTCAACTCAACCCGAGACACATATACAAGACAGTCGAGGAAAACGTGTGTTGCATGGTAGCTCCCGACATTTGGAGTGCTACCTCCTAGTCACCTAGGAATTCCCCACCCGAATACCTCCAAGGTCTAACAATCTTGCCTTAAACTAGTCTATTATATATTGAAAAATTTGTTATATTAAATTATGTGATTGTTAATAGAATAGATATAAGTAACGGAGGATTAGGACACTACTACAAGAAAATTGACTTCTTGTGATAGACAAAGTTTGTCACTAAAAGTCAAAAATTGTAGCTAAATGTCAATAATAATTTGAGTGACACTCAGATGAACTGTCAACTTTAAGGGAGAGTCTTGCTACACTTCGAGGACTGTCACTATGTTTTTTATTTCTACCTACAATAATGATAGTAACTAAAGCCTACATAAATATAAATAAAGAATTGATCTATTCCTACGGTATTGTCTATCACAAAAAACTATATAAATATAAATAAAAAATTGAACTATTCCTACAATATTGTTTGTCACTAAAACCTAGAAAAATATAAATAAATAAAAAATTGATCCATTCCTACGGTATCGTCTGTCACTAAAACTTTTTATTATTTATGAAAAAATTTATTTTATTCTCTACTAATTGTAATTCTAAATTATTAATACCAGTAAATTAAATTTAAATTTCTAATTTATTTTTATTAAGTAATGCCATTGAAACATACGATGAAATGTCAATGATTTAGGAATAAGGCATGGCGCACTAGATGGTAATGAATTAAAAATGAGTGAGGAATAACTTTGCGCACTATATTCTTAGGTTATGAATTAGGTGTTTAACACAAGGCATGGTTGTGAGTTGAATGATGCTTCAACCCATTTGCAAATATGAATATTTTATTTCCTTTGAGAATTTTTAGCGTTTATCAGTTCCTTAGACCTATATCTTTAATGTGAAAAAACTCTAGTGTTATCGTGTATGAAGTTGGATGTAAATTTTGAATTTTTAAACTAGTCTATTATATATTGAAAAATTTGTTATATTAAATTATGTGATTGTTAATAGAATAGATATAAGTAATGGAGGATTAGGACACTACTACAAGAAAATTGACTTCTTGTGATAGACAAAGTTTGTCACTAAAAGTCAAAAATTGTAGATAAATGTCAATAATAATTTGAGTGACACTCAGATGAACTGTCAACTTTAAGGGGGAGTCTTGCTACACTTCGAGGACTGTCACTACATGTTTTGAGGATTGTCACTAACTGTTTTTTATTTCTACCTACAATAATGACAGTCACTAAAGCCTACATAAATATAAATAAAGAATTGATCTATTCCTACGGTATTGTCTATAGCAAAAAACTATATAAATATAAATAAAAAATTGAACTATTCCTACAATATTGTTTGTCACTAAAACCTAGAAAAATATAAATAAAAAAAAATTGATCCATTCCTACGGTAACATCTGTCACTAAAACTTTTTATTATTTATGAAAAAATTTATTTTATTCTCTACTAATTGTAATTCTAAATTATTAATACCAGTAAATTAAATTTAAATTTCTAATTTATTTTTATTAAGTAATGCCATTGAAACATACAATGAAATGTCAATGATTTAGGAATAAGGCATGGCACACTAGATGGTAATGAATTAAAAATGAGTGAGGAATAACTTTTCGCACTATATTCTTAGGTTATGAATTAGGTGTATAACACAAGGAATGGTTGTGAGTTGAATGATGTTTCATCCCATTTGCAAATACGAGTACTTCATTTCCTTTGAGATTTTTTAGATGTTATCACTTCCTTTGACCTATCTCTTTCATTTGAAAAAACTCTATACTATTATCATGTATGGAATTGGATGTAAATTTTGAATTTTTAAACTAGCCTATTGTATAATGAAAATTTTGTTATAGTAAATTATGTGATTTTTAATAGAATAGATATAAGTAATGGAGGATTAGGACACTACTACAAGAAAATTGACTTCTTGTGACATACAAAGCTTGTCACTAAAAGCCAAAAATTGTAGGTAAGTGTCAATAACACTTTGAGTGACTCTCGAATGAACTGTCAACTTTAAGGGGGAGTCTTCATACACTTCGAGGACTATAACTACATGTTTTGAGGATAGTCACTAATTGTTTTTTATTTCAACCTACAACAATGACTGTCACTAAAACATAGATAAATATAAATAAAGAATTGTTCTATTCCTACGGTATTGTCTATCACTAAAAACTATATAAAAAAAAATAAAGAATTCATCTATTCCTATACTATTGTATGTCACTAAGACCTAGACAAATATAAATAAAAAAATCGATCTATTCCTACGGTATAGTCTGTCACTAAAACTTATTATTATTTATTAAAAAATTTATTTTATCTATCTACTAATTGTAATTCCAAATTATTAATACCAGTAAATTAAATTTAAATTTCTAATTTATTTTTATTAAGTAATGCCATTGAAACATAGGATGAAATGTCAATGATTTAGGAATAAGGCATGGCGCACTAGATGGTAATGAATTAAAAATGAGTGAGGAATAACTTTGCGCACTATATTCTTAGGTTATGAATTAGGTTTATAACACAAGGAATGGTTGTGAGTTGAATGATGTTTCATCCCATTTGCAAATACGAGTACTTCATTTCCTTTGAGATTTTTTAGATGTTATCACTTCCTTAGACCTACCTCTTTCATTTGAAAAAACTCTATACTATTATCATGTATGGAATTGGATGTAAATTTTGAATTTTTAAACTAGTCTATTATATAATGAAAATTTTGTTATAGTAAATTATGTGATTTTTAATAGAATAGATATAAGTAACGGAGGATTAGGACACTACTACAAGAAAATTGACTTCTTGTGACAGACAAAGTTTGTCACTAAAAGTCAAAAATTGTAGATAAATGTCAATAATAATTTGAGTGACACTCAGATGAACTGTCAACTTTAAGGGGGAGTCTTGCTACACTTCGAGGACTGTCACTACATGTTTTGAGGATTGTCACTAACTGTTTTTTATTTCTACCTACAATAATGACAGTCACTAAAGCCTACATAAATATAAATAAAGAATTGATCTATTCCTACGGTATTGTCTATAGCAAAAAACTATATAAATATAAATAAACAATTGAACTATTCCTACAATATTGTTTGTCACTAAAACCTAGAAAAATATAAATAAAAAAATCGATCTATTCCTACGGTATCGTCTGTCACTAAAACTTATTATTATTTATTAAAAAATTTATTTTATCTATCTACTAATTGTAATTCCAAATTATTAATACCAGTAAATTAAATTTAAATTTCTAATTTATTTTTATTAAGTAATGCCATTGAAACCTACAATAAAATGTCAATGATTTAGGAATAAGGCATGACGCACTAGATGGTAATCAATCAAAAGTGAGCGAGGAATAACTTGGCGCACTATATGCTTAGGTTATGAATTAGGTGTTTAACACAAGGCATGGTTGTGAGTTGAATGATGCTTCAACCCATTTGCAAATATGAATATTTTATTTCCTTTGAGATTTTTTAGATGTTATCACTTCCTTTGACCTACCTCTTTCATTTGAAAAAACTCTATACTATTATCATGTATGGAATTGGATGTAAATTTTGAATTTTTAAACTAGCCTATTGTATAATGAAAATTTTGTTATAGTAAATTATGTGATTTTTAATAGAATAGATATAAGTAATGGAGGATTAGGACACTACTACAAGAATATTGACTTCTTGTGACATACAAAGCTTGTCACTAAAAGCCAAAAATTGTAGGTAAGTGTCAATAACACTTTGAGTGACTCTCGAATGAACTGTCAACTTTAAGGGGGAGTCTTCATACACTTCGAGGACTATAACTACATGTTTTGAGGATAGTCACTAATTGTTTTTTATTTCAACCTACAACAATGACTGTCACTAAAACATAGATAAATATAAATAAAGAATTGTTCTATTCCTACGGTATTGTCTATCACTAAAAACTATATAAAAAAAAAATAAAGAATTCATCTATTCCTATACTATTGTATGTCACTAAGACCTAGACAAATATAAATAAAAAAATCGATCTATTCCTACGGTATAGTCTGTCACTAAAACTTATTATTATTTATTAAAAAATTTATTTTATCTATCTACTAATTGTAATTCCAAATTATTAATACCAGTAAATTAAATTTAAATTTCTAATTTATTTTTATTAAGTAATGCCATTGAAACATAGGATGAAATGTCAATGATTTAGGAATAAGGCATGGCGCACTAGATGGTAATGAATTAAAAATGAGTGAGGAATAACTTTGCGCACTATATTCTTAGGTTATGAATTAGGTTTATAACACAAGGAATGGTTGTGAGTTGAATGATGTTTCATCCCATTTGCAAATACGAGTACTTCATTTCCTTTGAGATTTTTTAGATGTTATCACTTCCTTAGACCTACCTCTTTCATTTGAAAAAACTCTATACTATTATCATGTATGGAATTGGATGTAAATTTTGAATTTTTAAACTAGTCTATTATATAATGAAAATTTTGTTATAGTAAATTATGTGATTTTTAATAGAATAGATATAAGTAACGGAGGATTAGGACACTACTACAAGAAAATTGACTTCTTGTGACAGACAAAGTTTGTCACTAAAAGCCAAAAATTGTAGGTAAGTGTCAATAACACTTTGAGTGACTCTCGAATGAACTGTCAACTTTAAAGGGGAGTCTTCATACACTTCGAGGACTATAACTACATGTTTTGAGGATAGTCACTAATTGTTTTTTATTTCAACCTACAACAATGACTGTCACTAAAACATAGATAAATATAAATAAAGAATTGTTCTATTCCTACGGTATTGTCTATCACTAAAAACTATATAAAAATAAATAAAGAATTCATCTATTCCTATACTATTGTATGTCACTAAAACCTAGATAAATATAAATAAAAAAATCGATCTATTCCTACGGTATCGTCTGTCACTAAAACTTATTATTATTTATTAAAAAATTTATTTTATCTATCTACTAATTGTAATTCCAAATTATTAATACCAGTAAATTAAATTTAAATTTCTAATTTATTTTTATTAAGTAATGCCATTGAAACATAGGATGAAATGTCAATGATTTAGGAATAAGGCATGGCGCACTAGATGGTAATGAATTAAAAATGAGTGAGGAATAACTTTGCGCACTATATTCTTAGGTTATGAATTAGGTTTATAACACAAGGAATGGTTGTGAGTTGAATGATGTTTCATCCCATTTGCAAATACGAGTACTTCATTTCCTTTGAGATTTTTTAGATGTTATCACTTCCTTAGACCTACCTCTTTCATTTGAAAAAACTCTATACTATTATCATGTATGGAATTGGATGTAAATTTTGAATTTTTAAACTAGTCTATTATATAATGAAAATTTTGTTATAGTAAATTATGTGATTTTTAATAGAATAGATATAAGTAACGGAGGATTAGGACACTACTACAAGAAAATTGACTTCTTGTGACAGACAAAGTTTGTCACTAAAAGCCAAAAATTGTAGGTAAGTGTCAATAACACTTTGAGTGACTCTCGAATGAACTGTCAACTTTAAAGGGGAGTCTTCATACACTTCGAGGACTATAACTACATGTTTTGAGGATAGTCACTAATTGTTTTTTATTTCAACCTACAATAATGACTGTCACTAAAACATAGATAAAAATAAATAAAGAATTGTTCTATTCCTACGGTATTGTCTATCACTAAAAACTATATAAAAATAAATAAAGAATTCATCTATTCCTATACTATTGTATGTCACTAAAACCTTGATAAATATAAATAAAAAAATCGATCTATTCCTACGGTATCGTCTGTCACTAAAACTTATTATTATTTATTAAAAAATTTATTTTATCTATCTACTAATTGTAATTCCAAATTATTAATACCAGTAAATTAAATTTAAATTTCTAATTTATTTTTATTAAGTAATGCCATTGAAACCTACAATAAAATGTCAATGATTTAGGAATAAGGCATGACGCACTAGATGGTAATCAATCAAAAGTGAGCGAGGAATAACTTGGCGCACTATATGCTTAGGTTATGAATTAGGTGTTTAACACAAGGCATGGTTGTGAGTTGAATGATGCTTCAACCCATTTGCAAATATGAATATTTTATTTCCTTTGAGATTTTTTAGCGCTCATCAGTTCCTTAGACCTATCTCTTTAATGTGAAAAAACTCTAGTGTTATCGTGTATCGAGTTGGATGTAAATTTTGAATTTTTAAACTAGTCTATTATATATTGAAAAATTTGTTATATTAAATTATGTGATTGTTAATAGAATAGATATAAGTAACGGAGGATTAGGACACTACTACAAGAAAATTGACTTCTTGTGATAGACAAAGTTTGTCACTAAAAGTCAAAAATTGTAGATAAATGTCAATAATAATTTGAGTGACACTCAGATGAACTGTCAACTTTAAGGGGGAGTCTTGCTACACTTCGAGGACTGTCACTACATGTTTTGAGGATTGTCACTAACTGTTTTTTATTTCTACCTACAATAATGACAGTCACTAAAGCCTACATAAATATAAATAAAGAATTGATCTATTCCTACGGTATTGTCTATAGCAAAAAACTATATAAATATAAATAAAAAATTGAACTATTCCTACAATATTGTTTGTCACTAAAACCTAGAAAAATATAAATAAAAAAAAATTGATCCATTCCTACGGTAACATCTGTCACTAAAACTTTTTATTATTTATGAAAAAATTTATTTTATTCTCTACTAATTGTAATTCTAAATTATTAATACCAGTAAATTAAATTTAAATTTCTAATTTATTTTTATTAAGTAATGCCATTGAAACATACAATGAAATGTCAATGATTTAGGAATAAGGCATGGCGCACTAGATGGTAATGAATTAAAAATGAGTGAGGAATAACTTTTCGCACTAAATTCTTAGGTTATGAATTAGGTGTATAACACAAGGAATGGTTGTGAGTTGAATGATGTTTCATCCCATTTGCAAATACGAGTACTTCATTTCCTTTGAGATTTTTTAGATGTTATCACTTCCTTTGACCTATCTCTTTCATTTGAAAAAACTCTATACTATTATCATGTATGGAATTGGATGTAAATTTTGAATTTTTAAACTAGCCTATTGTATAATGAAAATTTTGTTATAGTAAATTATGTGATTTTTAATAGAATAGATATAAGTAATGGAGGATTAGGACACTACTACAAGAAAATTGACTTCTTGTGACAGACAAAGCTTGTCACTAAAAGCCAAAAATTGTAGGTAAGTGTCAATAACACTTTGAGTGACTCTCGAATGAACTGTCAACTTTAAGGGGGAGTCTTCATACACTTCGAGGACTATAACTACATGTTTTGAGGATAGTCACTAATTGTTTTTTATTTCAACCTACAACAATGACTGTCACTAAAACATAGATAAATATAAATAAAGAATTGTTCTATTCCTACGGTATTGTCTATCACTAAAAACTATATAAAAAAAAATAAAGAATTCATCTATTCCTATACTATTGTATGTCACTAAAACCTAGACAAATATAAATAAAAAAATCGATCTATTCCTACGGTATAGTCTGTCACTAAAACTTATTATTATTTATTAAAAAATTTATTTTATCTATCTACTAATTGTAATTCCAAATTATTAATACCAGTAAATTAAATTTAAATTTCTAATTTATTTTTATTAAGTAATGCCATTGAAACATAGGATGAAATGTCAATGATTTAGGAATAAGGCATGGCGCACTAGATGGTAATGAATTAAAAATGAGTGAGGAATAACTTTGCGCACTATATTCTTAGGTTATGAATTAGGTTTATAACACAAGGAATGGTTGTGAGTTGAATGATGTTTCATCCCATTTGCAAATACGAGTACTTCATTTCCTTTGAGATTTTTTAGATGTTATCACTTCCTTAGACCTACCTCTTTCATTTGAAAAAACTCTATACTATTATCATGTATGGAATTGGATGTAAATTTTGAATTTTTAAACTAGTCTATTATATAATGAAAATTTTGTTATAGTAAATTATGTGATTTTTAATAGAATAGATATAAGTAACGGAGGATTAGGACACTACTACAAGAAAATTGACTTCTTGTGACAGACAAAGTTTGTCACTAAAAGCCAAAAATTGTAGGTAAGTGTCAATAACACTTTGAGTGACTCTCGAATGAACTGTCAACTTTAAGGGGGAGTCTTCATACACTTCGAGGACTATAACTACATGTTTTGAGGATAGTCACTAATTGTTTTTTATTTCAACCTACAACAATGACTGTCACTAAAACATAGATAAATATAAATAAAGAATTGTTCTATTCCTACGGTATTGTCTATCACTAAAAACTATATAAAAATAAATAAAGAATTCATCTATTCCTATACTATTGTATGTCACTAAAACCTAGATAAATATAAATAAAAAAATCGATCTATTCCTACGGTATCGTCTGTCACTAAAACTTATTATTATTTATTAAAAAATTTATTTTATCTATCTACTAATTGTAATTCCAAATTATTAATACCAGTAAATTAAATTTAAATTTCTAATTTATTTTTATTAAGTAATGCCATTGAAACATAGGATGAAATGTCAATGATTTAGGAATAAGGCATGGCGCACTAGATGGTAATGAATTAAAAATGAGTGAGGAATAACTTTGCGCACTATATTCTTAGGTTATGAATTAGGTTTATAACACAAGGAATGGTTGTGAGTTGAATGATGTTTCATCCCATTTGCAAATACGAGTACTTCATTTCCTTTGAGATTTTTTAGATGTTATCACTTCCTTAGACCTACCTCTTTCATTTGAAAAAACTCTATACTATTATCATGTATGGAATTGGATGTAAATTTTGAATTTTTAAACTAGTCTATTATATAATGAAAATTTTGTTATAGTAAATTATGTGATTTTTAATAGAATAGATATAAGTAACGGAGGATTAGGACACTACTACAAGAAAATTGACTTCTTGTGACAGACAAAGTTTGTCACTAAAAGCCAAAAATTGTAGGTAAGTGTCAATAACACTTTGAGTGACTCTCGAATGAACTGTCAACTTTAAAGGGGAGTCTTCATACACTTCGAGGACTATAACTACATGTTTTGAGGATAGTCACTAATTGTTTTTTATTTCAACCTACAATAATGACTGTCACTAAAACATAGATAAAAATAAATAAAGAATTGTTCTATTCCTACGGTATTGTCTATCACTAAAAACTATATAAAAATAAATAAAGAATTCATCTATTCCTATACTATTGTATGTCACTAAAACCTTGATAAATATAAATAAAAAAATCGATCTATTCCTACGGTATCGTCTGTCACTAAAACTTATTATTATTTATTAAAAAATTTATTTTATCTATCTACTAATTGTAATTCCAAATTATTAATACCAGTAAATTAAATTTAAATTTCTAATTTATTTTTATTAAGTAATGCCATTGAAACCTACAATAAAATGTCAATGATTTAGGAATAAGGCATGACGCACTAGATGGTAATCAATCAAAAGTGAGCGAGGAATAACTTGGCGCACTATATGCTTAGGTTATGAATTAGGTGTTTAACACAAGGCATGGTTGTGAGTTGAATGATGCTTCAACCCATTTGCAAATATGAATATTTTATTTCCTTTGAGATTTTTTAGCGCTCATCAGTTCCTTAGACCTATCTCTTTAATGTGAAAAAACTCTAGTGTTATCGTGTATCGAGTTGGATGTAAATTTTGAATTTTTAAACTAGTCTATTATATATTGAAAAATTTGTTATATTAAATTATGTGATTGTTAATAGAATAGATATAAGTAACGGAGGATTAGGACACTACTACAAGAAAATTGACTTCTTGTGATAGACAAAGTTTGTCACTAAAAGTCAAAAATTGTAGATAAATGTCAATAATAATTTGAGTGACACTCAGATGAACTGTCAACTTTAAGGGGGAGTCTTGCTACACTTCGAGGACTCTCACTACATGTTTTGAGGATTGTCACTAACTGTTTTTTATTTCTACCTACAATAATGACAGTCACTAAAGCCTACATAAATATAAATAAAGAATTGATCTATTCCTACGGTATTGTCTATAGCAAAAAACTATATAAATATAAATAAAAAATTGAACTATTCCTACAATATTGTTTGTCACTAAAACCTAGAAAAATATAAATAAAAAAAAATTGATCCATTCCTACGGTAACATCTGTCACTAAAACTTTTTATTATTTATGAAAAAATTTATTTTATTCTCTACTAATTGTAATTCTAAATTATTAATACCAGTAAATTAAATTTAAATTTCTAATTTATTTTTATTAAGTAATGCCATTGAAACATACAATGAAATGTCAATGATTTAGGAATAAGGCATGGCGCACTAGATGGTAATGAATTAAAAATGAGTGAGGAATAACTTTTCGCACTAAATTCTTAGGTTATGAATTAGGTGTATAACACAAGGAATGGTTGTGAGTTGAATGATGTTTCATCCCATTTGCAAATACGAGTACTTCATTTCCTTTGAGATTTTTTAGATGTTATCACTTCCTTTGACCTATCTCTTTCATTTGAAAAAACTCTATACTATTATCATGTATGGAATTGGATGTAAATTTTGAATTTTTAAACTAGCCTATTGTATAATGAAAATTTTGTTATAGTAAATTATGTGATTTTTAATAGAATAGATATAAGTAATGGAGGATTAGGACACTACTACAAGAAAATTGACTTCTTGTGACAGACAAAGCTTGTCACTAAAAGCCAAAAATTGTAGGTAAGTGTCAATAACACTTTGAGTGACTCTCGAATGAACTGTCAACTTTAAGGGGGAGTCTTCATACACTTCGAGGACTATAACTACATGTTTTGAGGATAGTCACTAATTGTTTTTTATTTCAACCTACAACAATGACTGTCACTAAAACATAGATAAATATAAATAAAGAATTGTTCTATTCCTACGGTATTGTCTATCACTAAAAACTATATAAAAAAAAATAAAGAATTCATCTATTCCTATACTATTGTATGTCACTAAAACCTAGACAAATATAAATAAAAAAATCGATCTATTCCTACGGTATAGTCTGTCACTAAAACTTATTATTATTTATTAAAAAATTTATTTTATCTATCTACTAATTGTAATTCCAAATTATTAATACCAGTAAATTAAATTTAAATTTCTAATTTATTTTTATTAAGTAATGCCATTGAAACATAGGATGAAATGTCAATGATTTAGGAATAAGGCATGGCGCACTAGATGGTAATGAATTAAAAATGAGTGAGGAATAACTTTGCGCACTATATTCTTAGGTTATGAATTAGGTTTATAACACAAGGAATGGTTGTGAGTTGAATGATGTTTCATCCCATTTGCAAATACGAGTACTTCATTTCCTTTGAGATTTTTTAGATGTTATCACTTCCTTAGACCTACCTCTTTCATTTGAAAAAACTCTATACTATTATCATGTATGGAATTGGATGTAAATTTTGAATTTTTAAACTAGTCTATTATATAATGAAAATTTTGTTATAGTAAATTATGTGATTTTTAATAGAATAGATATAAGTAACGGAGGATTAGGACACTACTACAAGAAAATTGACTTCTTGTGACAGACAAAGTTTGTCACTAAAAGTCAAAAATTGTAGATAAATGTCAATAATAATTTGAGTGACACTCAGATGAACTGTCAACTTTAAGGGGGAGTCTTGCTACACTTCGAGGACTGTCACTACATGTTTTGAGGATTGTCACTAACTGTTTTTTATTTCTACCTACAATAATGACAGTCACTAAAGCCTACATAAATATAAATAAAGAATTGATCTATTCCTACGGTATTGTCTATAGCAAAAAACTATATAAATATAAATAAAAAATTGAACTATTCCTACAATATTGTTTGTCACTAAAACCTAGAAAAATATAAATAAAAAAAAATTGATCCATTCCTACGGTAACATCTGTCACTAAAACTTTTTATTATTTATGAAAAAATTTATTTTATTCTCTACTAATTGTAATTCTAAATTATTAATACCAGTAAATTAAATTTAAATTTCTAATTTATTTTTATTAAGTAATGCCATTGAAACATACAACGAAATGTCAATGATTTAGGAATAAGGCATGGCGCACTAGATGGTAATGAATTAAAAATGAGTGAGGAATAACTTTTCGCACTATATTCTTAGGTTATGAATTAGGTGTATAACACAAGGAATGGTTGTGAGTTGAATGAGGTTTCATCCCATTTGCAAATACGAGTACTTCATTTCCTTTGAGATTTTTTAGATGTTATCACTTCCTTTGACCTATCTCTTTCATTTGAAAAAACTCTATACTATTATCATGTATGGAATTGGATGTAAATTTTGAATTTTTAAACTAGCCTATTGTATAATGAAAATTTTGTTATAGTAAATTATGGTATTTTTAATAGAATAGATATAAGTAATGGAGGATTAGGACACTACTACAAGAAAATTGACTTCTTGTGACAGACAAAGTTTGTCACTAAAAGCCAAAAATTGTAGGTAAGTGTCAATAACACTTTGAGTGACTCTCGAATGAACTGTCAACTTTAAGGGGGAGTCTTCATACACTTCGAGGACTATAACTACATGTTTTGAGGATAGTCACTAATTGTTTTTTATTTCAACCTACAACAATGACTGTCACTAAAACATAGATAAATATAAATAAAGAATTGTTCTATTCCTACGGTATTGTCTATCACTAAAAACTATATAAAAAAAAATAAAGAATTCATCTATTCCTATACTATTGTATGTCACTAAAACCTAGATAAATATAAATAAAAAAATCGATCTATTCCTACGGTATAGTCTGTCACTAAAACTTATTATTATTTATTAAAAAATTTATTTTATCTATCTACTAATTGTAATTCCAAATTATTAATACCAGTAAATTAAATTTAAATTTCTAATTTATTTTTATTAAGTAATGCCATTGAAACATAGGATGAAATGTCAATGATTTAGGAATAAGGCATGGCGCACTAGATGGTAATGAATTAAAAATGAGTGAGGAATAACTTTGCGCACTATATTCTTAGGTTATGAATTAGGTTTATAACACAAGGAATGGTTGTGAGTTGAATGATGTTTCATCCCATTTGCAAATACGAGTACTTCATTTCCTTTGAGATTTTTTAGATGTTATCACTTCCTTAGACCTACCTCTTTCATTTGAAAAAACTCTATACTATTATCATGTATGGAATTGGATGTAAATTTTGAATTTTTAAACTAGTCTATTATATAATGAAAATTTTGTTATAGTAAATTATGTGATTTTTAATAGAATAGATATAAGTAACGGAGGATTAGGACACTACTACAAGAAAATTGACTTCTTGTGACAGACAAAGTTTGTCACTAAAAGCCAAAAATTGTAGGTAAGTGTCAATAACACTTTGAGTGACTCTCGAATGAACTGTCAACTTTAAAGGGGAGTCTTCATACACTTCCAGGACTATAACTACATGTTTTGAGGATAGTCACTAATTGTTTTTTATTTCAACCTACAACAATGACTGTCACTAAAACATAGATAAAAATAAATAAAGAATTGTTCTATTCCTACGGTATTGTCTATCACTAAAAACTATATAAAAATAAATAAAGAATTCATCTATTCCTATACTATTGTATGTCACTAAAACCTTGATAAATATAAATAAAAAAATCGATCTATTCCTACGGTATCGTCTGTCACTAAAACTTATTATTATTTATTAAAAAATTTATTTTATCTATCTACTAATTGTAATTCCAAATTATTAATACCAGTAAATTAAATTTAAATTTCTAATTTATTTTTATTAAGTAATGCCATTGAAACCTACAATAAAATGTCAATGATTTAGGAATAAGGCATGACGCACTAGATGGTAATCAATCAAAAGTGAGCGAGGAATAACTTGGCGCACTATATGCTTAGGTTATGAATTAGGTGTTTAACACAAGGCATGGTTGTGAGTTGAATGATGCTTCAACCCATTTGCAAATATGAATATTTTATTTCCTTTGAGATTTTTTAGCGCTCATCAGTTCCTTAGACCTATCTCTTTAATGTGAAAAAACTCTAGTGTTATCGTGTATGGAGTTGGATGTAGATTTTGAATTTTTAAACTAGTCTATTATATATTGAAAAATTTGTTATATTAAATTATGTGATTGTTAATAGAATAGATATAAGTAACGGAGGATTAGGACACTACTACAAGAAAATTGACTTCGTGTGATAGACAAAGTTTGTCACTAAAAGTCAAAAATTGTAGATAAATGTCAATAATAATTTGAGTGACACTCAGATGAACTGTCAACTTTAAGGGGGAGTCTTGCTACACTTCGAGGACTGTCACTACATGTTTTGAGGATTGTCACTAACTGTTTTTTATTTCTACCTACAATAATGACAGTCACTAAAGCCTACATAAATATAAATAAAGAATTGATCTATTCCTACGGTATTGTCTATAGCAAAAAACTATATAAATATAAATCAAAAATTGAACTATTCCTACAATATTGTTTGTCACTAAAACCTAGAAAAATATAAATAAAAAAAAAATTGATCCATTCCTACGGTAACAACTGTCGCTAAAACTTTTTATTATTTATGAAAAAATTTATTTTATTCTCTACTAATTGTAATTCTAAATTATTAATACCAGTAAATTAAATTTAAATTTCTAATTTATTTTTATTAAGTAATGCCATTGAAACATACAATGAAATGTCAATGATTTAGGAATAAGGCATGGCGCACTAGATGGTAATGAATTAAAAATGAGTGAGGAATAACTTTTCGCACTATATTCTTAGGTTATGAATTAGGTGTATAACACAAGGAATGGTTGTGAGTTGAATGATGTTTCATCCCATTTGCAAATACGAGTACTTCATTTCCTTTGAGATTTTTTAGATGTTATCACTTCCTTTGACCTATCTCTTTCATTTGAAAAAACTCTATACTATTATCATGTATGGAATTGGATGTAAATTTTGAATTTTTAAACTAGCCTATTGTATAATGAAAATTTTGTTATAGTAAATTATGTGATTTTTAATACAATAGATATAAGTAATGGAGGATTAGGACACTACTACAAGAAAATTGACTTCTTGTGACAGACAAAGTTTGTCACTAAAAGCCAAAAATTGTAGGTAAGTGTCAATAACACTTTGAGTGACTCTCGAATGAACTGTCAACTTTAAGGGGGAGTCTTCATACACTTCGAGGACTATAACTACATGTTTTGAGGATAGTCACTAATTGTTTTTTATTTCAACCTACAACAATGACTGTCACTAAAACATAGATAAATATAAGTAAAGAATTGTTCTATTCCTACGGTATTGTCTATCACTAAAAACTATATAAAAATAAATAAAGAATTCATCTATTCCTATACTATTGTATGTCACTAAAACCTAGATAAATATAAATAAAAAAATCGATCTATTCCTACGGTATCGTCTGTCACTAAAACTTAATATTATTTATTAAAAAATTTATTTTATCTATCTACTAATTGTAATTCCAAATTATTAATACCAGTAAATTAAATTTAAATTTCTAATTTATTTTTATTAAGTAATGCCATTGAAACATAGGATGAAATGTCAATGATTTAGGAATAAGGCATGGCGCACTAGATGGTAATGAATTAAAAATGAGTGAGGAATAACTTTGCGCACTATATTCTTAGGTTATGAATTAGGTTTATAACACAAGGAATGGTTGTGAGTTGAATGATGTTTCATCCCATTTGCAAATAAGAGTACTTCATTTCCTTTGAGATTTTTTAGATGTTATCACTTCCTTAGACCTACCTCTTTCATTTGAAAAAACTCTATACTATTATCATGTATGGAATTGGATGTAAATTTTGAATTTTTAAACTAGTCTATTATATAATGAAAATTTTGTTATAGTAAATTATGTGATTTTTAATAGAATAGATATAAGTAACGAAGGATTAGGACACTACTACAAGAAAATTGACTTCTTGTGA
>JBBPBR010000006.1:631919-669972 GCA_037974775.1 Cicer pinnatifidum | reverse complement strand
GAGTACTTCATTTCCTTTGAGATTTTTTAGATGTTATCACTTCCTTAGACCTACCTCTTTCATTTGAAAAAACTCTATACTATTATCATGTATGGAATTGGATGTAAATTTTGAATTTTTAAACTAGTCTATTATATAATGAAAATTTTGTTATAGTAAATTATGTGATTTTTAATAGAATAGATATAAGTAACGAAGGATTAGGACACTACTACAAGAAAATTGACTTCTTGTGATAGACAAAGTTTGTCCCTAAAAGCCAAAAATTGTAGGTAAGTGTCAATAACACTTTGAGTGACTCTCGAATGGACTGTCAACTTTAAAGGGGAGTCTTCATACACTTCGAGGACTATAACTACATGTTTTGAGGATAGTCACTAATTGTTTTTTATTTCAACCTACAACAATGACTGTCACTAAAACATAGATAAATATAAGTAAAGAATTGTTCTATTCCTACGGTATTGTCTATCACTAAAAACTATATAAAAATAAATAAAGAATTCATCTATTCCTATACTATTGTATGTCACTAAAACCTAGATAAATATAAATAAAAAAATCGATCTATTCCTACGGTATCGTCTGTCACTAAAACTTAATATTATTTATTAAAAAATTTATTTTATCTATCTACTAATTGTAATTCCAAATTATTAATACCAGTAAATTAAATTTAAATTTCTAATTTATTTTTATTAAGTAATGCCATTGAAACATACAATAAAATGTCAATGATTTAGGAATAAGGCATGACGCACTAGATGGTAATCAATTAAAAGTGAGCGAGGAATAACTTGGCGCACTATATGCTTAGGTTATGAATTAGGTGTATAACACAAGGAATGGTTGTGAGTTGAATGATGTTTCATCCCATTTGCAAATACGAGTACTTCATTTCCTTTGAGATTTTTTAGAGTTTATCAATTCCTTAGACCTATCTCTTTCATGTGAAAAAACTCTATATTATCATGTATGGAGTTGGATGTAAATTTTGAATTTTTAAACTAGTCTACTATATATTGAAAAATTTGTTATAATAAATTATGCCATTGTTAATAGAATAGATATAAGTAACGGAGGATTAGGACACTACTACAAGAAAATTGACTTCTTGTGACAGACAAAGTTTTTCACTAAAAGTCAAAAACTGTAGGGTAATGTCAATAATACTTTGAGTGACACTCGGATGAAGTTTCAACATTAAGGAGGAGTCTTGCTACACTTCGAGGACTGTCACTACATGTTTTGAGGATTGTCACTAAATTTTTTTTACTTTAACCTACAACAATGATTGTCACTAAAGCCTAGATAAATATAAACAATTACAATAAAACGCAATGTTATGCATGAGCTTAGACTCTACTTCACAATGTGGTACCATTCTAACTCTGAAGTACATGGTTAGGAGGCTTGATACTATGCCACCATCCTGGTGGACGGACAATTCAAATTGGCTTTGTCCTCATAGATCCCCTCAACTCAACCCGAGACACATATACAAGACAGTCGAGGAAAACGTGTGTTGCATGGTAGCTCCCGACATTTGGAGTGCTACCTCCTAGTAACCTAGGAATTCCCCACCCGAATACCTCCAAGGTCTAACAATCTTGCCTTAAACTAGTCTATTATATATTGAAAAATTTGTTATATTAAATTATGTGATTGTTAATAGAATAGATATAAGTAACGGAGGATTAGGACACTACTACAAGAAAATTAACTTCTTGTGATAGACAAAGTTTGTCACTAAAAGTCAAAAATTGTAGCTAAATGTCAATAATAATTTGAGTGACACTCAGATGAACTGTCAACTTTAAGGGAGAGTCTTGCTACACTTCGAGGACTGTCACTACATGTTTTTTATTTCTACCTACAATAATGACAGTCACTAAAGCCTACATAAATATAAATAAAGAATTGATCTATTCCTACGGTATTGTCTATCACAAAAAACTATATAAATATAAATAAAAAATTGAACTATTCCTACAATATTGTTTGTCACTAAAACCTAGAAAAATATAAATAAAAAAAAATTGATACATTCCTACGGTATCGTCTGTCACTAAAACTTTTTATTATTTATGAAAAAATTTATTTTATTCTCTACTAATTGTAATTCTAAATTATTAATACCAGTAAATTAAATTTAAATTTCTAATTTATTTTTATTAAGTAATGCCATTGAAACATACGATGAAATGTCAATGATTTAGGAATAAGGCATGGCGCACTAGATGGTAATGAATTAAAAATGAGTGAGGAATAACTTTGCGCACTATATTCTTAGGTTATGAATTAGGTGTATAACACAAGGAATGGTTGTGAGTTGAATGATGTTTCATCCCATTTGCAAATACGAGTACTTCATTTCCTTTGAGATTTTTTAGATGTTATCACTTCCTTAGACCTATCTCTTTCATTTGAAAAAACTCTATACTATTATCATGTATGGAATTGGATGTAAATTTTGAATTTTTAAACTAGTCTATTGTATAATGAATATTTTGTTATAGTAAATTATGTGATTTTTAATAGAATAGATATAAGTAACGGAGGATTAGGACACTACTACAAGAAAATTGACTTCTTGTGACAGACAAAGTTTGTCACTAAAAGCCAAAAATTGTAGGTAAGTGTCAATAACACTTTGAGTGACTCTCGAATGAACTGTCAACTTTAAGGGGGAGTCTTCATACACTTCGAGGAATATAACTACATGTTTTGAGGATAGTCACTAATTGTTTTTTATTTCAACCTACAACAATGACTGTCACTAAAACATAGATAAATATAAATAAAGAATTGTTCTATTCCTACGGTATTGTCTATCACTAAAAACTATATAATAATAAATAAAGAATTCATCTATTCCTATACTATTGTATGTCACTAAAACCTTGATAAATATAAATAAAAAAATCGATCTATTCCTACGGTATCGTCTGTCACTAAAACTTATTATTATTTATTAAAAAATTTATTTTATCTATCTACTAATTGTAATTCCAAATTATTAATAACAGTAAATTAAATTTAAATTTCTAATTTATTTTTATTAAGTAATGCCATTGAAACATACAATAAAATGTCAATGATTTAGGAATAAGGCATGACGCACAAGATGGTAATCAATCAAAAGTGAGCGAGGAATAACTTGGCGCACTATATGCTTAGGTTATGAATTAGGTGTTTAACACAAGGCATGGTTGTGAGTTGAATGATGCTTCAACCCATTTGCAAATATGAATATTTTATTTCCTTTGAGATTTTTTAGCGCTCATCAGTTCCTTAGACCTATCTCTTTAATGTGAAAAAACTCTAGTGTTATCGTGTATGGAGTTGGATGTAAATTTTGAATTTTTAAACTCGTCTATTATATATTGAAAAATTTGTTATATTAAATTATGTGATTGTTAATAGAATAGATATAAGTAACGGAGGATTAGGACACTACTACAAGAAAATTGACTTCTTGTGATAGACAAAGTTTGTAACTAAAAGTCAAAAATTGTAGATAAATATCAATAATAATTTGAGTGACACTCAGATGAACTGTCAACTTTAAGGGGGAGTCTTGCTACACTTCGAGGACTGTCACTACATGTTTTGAGGATTGTCACTACATGTTTTTTATTTCTACCTACAATAATGACAGTCACTAAAGCCTACATAATTATAAATAAAGAATTGATCTATTCCTACGGTATTGTCTATCACAAAAAACTATATAAATATAAATAAAAAATTGAACTATTCCTACAATATTGTTTGTCACTAAAACCTAGAAAAATATAAATAAATAAAAATTGATCCATTCCTACGGTATCGTCTGTCACTAAAACTTTTTATTATTTATGAAAAAATTTATTTTATTCTCTACTAATTGTAATTCTAAATTATTAATACCAGTAAATTAAATTTAAATTTCTAATTTATTTTTATTAAGTAATGCCATTGAAACATACAATGAAATGTCAATGATTTAGGAATAAGGCATGGCGCACTAGATGGTAATGAATTAAAAATGAGTGAGGAATAACATTGCACACTATATTCTTAGGTTATGAGTTAGGTGTATAACACAAGGAATGGTTGTGAGTTGAATGATGTTTCATCCCATTTGCAAATACGAGTACTTCATTTCCTGAGATTTTTTAGATGTTATCACTTCCTTAGACCTATCTCTTTCATTTGAAAAAACTCTATACTATTATCATGTATGGAATTGGATGTAAATTTTGAATTTTTAAACTAGTCTATTGTATAATGAATATTTTGTTATAGTAAATTATGTGATTTTTAATAGAATAGATATAAGTAACGGAGGATTAGGACACTACTACAAGAAAATTGACTTCTTGTGACAGACAAAGTTTGTCACTAAAAGCCAAAAATTGTAGGTATGTGTCAATAACACTTTGAGTGACTCTCGAATGAACTGTTAACTTTAAGGGGGAGTCTTCATACACTTCGAGGACTATAACTACATGTTTTGAGGATAGTCACTAATTGTTTTTTATTTCAACCTACAATAATGACTGTCACTAAAACATAGATAAATATAAATAAAGAATTGTTCTATTCATACGGTATTGTCTATCAATAAAAACTATATAAAAATAAATAGAGAATTCATCTATTCCTATACTATTGTATGTCACTAAAACCTAGATAAATATAAATAAAAAAATCGATCTATTCCTACGGTATCGTCTGTCACTAAAACTTATTATTATAAATTTATTTTATCTATCTACTAATTGTAATTCCAAATTATTTATACCTGTAAATTAAATTTAAATTTCTAATTTATTTTTATTAAGTAATGCCATTGAAACATACAATAAAATGTCAATGATTTAGGAATAAGGCATGACGCACTAGATGGTAATCAATCAAAAGTGAGCGAGGAATAACTTGGCGCACTATATGCTTAGGTTATGAATTAGGTGTATAACACAAGGCATGGTTGTGAGTTGAATGATGTTTCAACGCATTTGCAAATATGAATATTTTATTTCCTTTGAGATTTTTTAGAGCTCATCAGTTCCTTAGACCTATCTCATTCATGTGAAAAAACTCTAGTGTTATCGTGTATGGAGTTGGATGTAAATTTGGAATTTTTAAACTAGTCTATTATATATTGAAAAATTTGTTATATTAAATTATGTGATTGTTAATAGAATAGATATAAGTAACGGAGGATTAGGACACTACTACAAGAAAATTGACTTCTTGTGATAGACAAAGTTTGTCACTAAAAGTCAAAAATTGTAGCTAAATGTCAATATAAATTTGAGTGACACTCAGATGAACTGTCAACTTTAAGGGGGAGTCTTGCTACACTTCGAGGACTGTCACTACTTGTTTTGAGGATTGTCACTAACTATTTTTTATTTCTACCTACAATAATGACAGTCACTAAAGCCTACATAAATATAAATAAAGAATTGATCTATTCCTACGGTATTGTCTATCACAAAAAACTATATAAATATAAATAAAAAATTGAACTATTCCTACAATATAGTTTGTCACTAAAACCTAGAAAAATATAAATAAAAAAAAAATTGATCCATTCCTACAGTATCGTCTGTCACTAAAACTTTTTATTATTTATGAAAAAATTTATTTTATTCTCTACTAATTGTAATTCTAAATTATTAATACCACTAAATTAAATTTAAATTTCTAATTTATTTTTATTAAGTAATGCCATTGAAACATATGATGAAATGTCAATGATTTAGGAATAAGGCATGGCGCACTAGATGGTAATGAATTAAATATCAGTGAGGAATAACTTTGCGCACTATATGCTTAGGTTATGAATTAGGTGTATAACACAAGGAATGGTTGTGAGTTGAATGATGTTTCATCCCATTTGCAAATACGAGTACTTCATTTCCTTTGAGATTTTTTAGATGTTATCACTTCCTTAGACCTATCTCTTTCATTTGAAAAAACTCTATACTATTATCATGTATGGAAAATTGTAGGTAAGTGTCAATAACACTTTGAGTGACTCTCGAATGAACTGTCAACTTTAAGGGGGAGTCTTCATACACTTCGAGGACTATAACTACATGTTTTGAGGATAGTCACTAATTGTTTTTTATTTCAACGTACAACAATGACTGTCACTAAAACATAGATAAATATAAATAAAGAATTGTTCTATTCCTACGGTATTGTCTATCACTAAAAACTATATAAAAAAAATAAAGAATTCATCTATTCCTATACTATTGTATGTCACTAAAACCTAGATAAATATAAATAAAAAAATCGATCTATTCCTACGGTATCGTCTGTCACTAAAACTTATTATTATTTATTAAAAAATTTATTTTATCTATCTACTAATTGTAATTCCAAATTATTAATACCAGTAAATTAAATTTAAATTTCTAATTTATTTTTATTAAGTAATGCCATTGAAATATACAATAAAATGTCAATGATTTAGGAATAAGACATGACGCACTAGATGGTAATCAATTAAAAGTGAGCGAGGAATAACTTGGCGCACTATATGCTTAGGTTATTAATTGGGTGTATAACACAAGGCATGGTTGTGAGTTGAATGATGTTTCAACCCATTTGCAAATATGAATATTTTATTTCCTTTGAGATTTTTTAGAGCTCATCAGTTCCTTAGACCTATCTCTTTCATGTGAAAAAACTCTAGTGTTATCGTGTATGGAGTTGGATGTAAATTTTGAATTTTTAAACTAGTCTATTATATATTGAAAAATTTGTTATATTAAATTATGTGATTGTTAATAGAATAGATATAAGTAACGGAGGATTAGGAAACTACTACAAGAAAATTGACTTCTTGTGATAGACAAAGTTTGTCACTAAAAGTCAAAAATTGTAGCTAAATGTCAATAATAATTTGAGTGACACTCAGATGAATTGTCAACTTTAAGGGGGAGTCTTGCTACACTTCGAGGACTGTCACTACATGTTTTGAGGATTGTCACTATCTGTTTTTGATTTCTACCTACAATAATGACAGTCACTAAAGCTTACATAAATATAAATAAAGAATTGATCTATTCCTACGGTATTGTCTATCACAAAAAACTATATAAATATAAATAAAAAATTGAACTATTCCTACAATATTGTTTGTCACTAAAACCTAGAAAAATATAAATAAATAAAAAATTGATCCATTCCTACGGTATCGTCTGTCACTAAAACTTTTTATTATTTATAAAAAAATTGATTTTATTCTCTACTAATTGTAATTCTAAATTATTAATACCAGTAAATTAAATTTAAATTTCTAATTTATTTTTATTAAGTAATGCCATTGAAACATAGGATGAAATGTCAATGATTTAGGAATAAGGCATGGCGCACTAGATGGTAATGAATTAAAAATGAGTGAAGAATAACTTTGCGCACTATATTCTTAGGTTATGAATTAGGTTTATAACACAAGGAATGGTTGAGAGTTGAATGATGTTTCATCTCATTTGCAAATACGAGTACTTCATTTCCTTTGAGAGTTTTTAGATGTTATCACTTTCTTAGACCTATCTCTTTCATTTGAAAAAACTCTATACTATTATCATGTATGGAATTGGATGTAAATTTTGAATTTTTAAACTAGCCTATTGTATAATGAAAATTTTGTTATAGTAAATTATGTGATTTTTAATAGAATAGATATAAGTAACGGAGGATTAGGACACTACTACAAGAAAATTGACTTCTTGTGACAGACAAAGTTTTTCACTAAATGCCAAAAATTGTAGGTAAGTGTCAATAACACTTTGAGTGACTCTCGAATGAACTGTCAACTTTAAGGGGGAGTCTTCATACACTTCGAGGACTATAACTACATGTTTTGAGGATAGTCACTAATTGTTTTTTATTTCAACCTACAACAATGACTGTCACTAAAACATAGATAAATATAAATAAAGAATTGTTCTATTCCTACGGTATTGTCTATCACTAAAAACTATATAAAAAAAAATAAAGAATTCATCTATTCCTATACTATTGTATGTCACTAAAACCTAGATAAATATAAATAAAAAAATCGATCTATTCCTACGGTATCGTCTGTCACTAAAACTTATTATTATTTATTAAAAAACTTTATTTTATCTATCTACTAATTGTAATTCCAAATTATTAATACCAGTAAATTAAATTTAAATTTCTAATTTATTTTTATTAAGTAATGCCATTGAAACATACAATAAAATGTTAATGATTCGTTAATCGGTTAGTTCACTACCTTTGTTGATTTTTTATATATTATCTTTTTTTATATATAATTTGTACTTCATATTTATATGAGAAATTTCATATATTTTTTTGAAAAAGTATTATTATTATTCCAATAAAGGTTTGAAATATATGCTTTTAAAATTTCATTAACAATCAATGCACAAATATTTATTGACTTATATGTTTTATTTTATAGTGCTCTCGTCAAACTAACAACATGGTGAGTTTTCTTTAATATTTTGTATAATACTAAAAGAAAAAGAAACAATTTTAATGTGTTGAGAGCATAATTCAACTTACAGATATATCTCATACAAATATAAAATTATGAAAAACATTAATTCAGGTGATATACTTGGAATCATGTAATTCTGGAAACATGTTTGAAGGGATTATTCCAATTAATATAAGTATTTATGCAACCATATCTAGCAATGCAAGAGAGAAAAGTTATGGATGTTATTGTCCCTCATTAAAGCATCCATCAAAGTATACAATTTGTTTGGGAGATTGGTACAGTGTTTCATGGTTGGAAGATAGGTAAGATTCAATGTTTAAATAGTCTATTGATTGCTTTAGTTTTGTTATTCCAGTAAAAAAAGGTATATATCAATTCAAAGGATTTATGGAATTAACGCGCAAAGGGATTCTCAATAGTTGTTACATGTATGGTGTAGCTGTAACAACCGTTAGGTCTAGAGAGAAAATTGTTTTCTCTTCAAATTTAATGGTGATCATAGGGCTTCTATACCATATAATAATTGTAGGTGATCTAAATCTTATTAGAACTCTGCATATTCATGTAAAATTTATTACTCTTCCTATTATTTCTCTTTTCAATTTGAATTTCAATTATTATTACCATTTCCCAATAAATTGATATTGATAACAAGAGTCATCTATTGCACATATATTTGATATTAAATATTGTGTTTTTGTTCTTCGAACATTGACTAATAGAAAATTTATACGATCAATATGACAAGGTAAGTCATTTATTCAACTTTATCATTCTCTCCGATTCAATATTATATTCTTGTAACAATGTACAGATTCGCAATATAGTAGCAAATATTACTGAGCCAAAAGGAGATCGGGCCCATGTGATGGAATATGGAGATTTCTAATGATTTTCTAGTTACGTATATTGGTGCTAGCAAATTTGAAGTTAACGACGACTACAATTTCAATAGAACTGCAAGTCATGAGTATTCATACGAACAATTCAATACGACAACAAGATTTATTAGTCAAGAAGATGCTTATTTACATCATTTGAAGCTTAAGGTTATTCTAATTTCAATATCTTATTCTGTATATGTCTATTATAGGTTCCAATACAATAAAAAATTTAATTAAATTTAATCTTTTTTTTCTCTTTATTTTTGTCATGAGATTTAATTCTATTTATATACACTATTTGTTAATTCTTTTTTACACGAGCATCCAATCCAATCAAATCACATCATAATATCATTTTATTATATTACTTTCTAAAATATTTTCTCAAATATCTACATAGTGAGATGATAGTGGATTCATGTGTAAATAACTATTGTAGTTTATAGAAATTAAATTATTCTTCTATTAATGTGATTTGATCATAAAATATATTGATTTAAGATGACAAATCTTTTTAAATAATTTAGTTAAACAAGGCACGAGATGGTTCCAAGGATAAGTCAATTCAAAAAGAATTAGATGTTGAAATTGCTCATAGAAAACATGTAGGCCACTCAATCCCATAAAAGACATTTTGTTTGTAGAAGAGACAAGCTCCACTAAAATGGAACATGTTTGTGCAGCTGGTCAACCTCTCTTGTCGATGATTGAGATTGTCTTAAATTACTGGCAAGCATCATAGCATATAATATGATTGCTAATTTTATCAATTCCTTTAATTATTCATGAAGAAAATTTTAGTTAGCCATTGAATGCATGCCATATCATTTCTTTGACACTGAGTATATATGTATTATGTTACATACTAATTTATAATGTTTGTACTTTATTTTGCACATATGAAAATTTATGAAGATCATTGTGGTAATTTGTTAACATATAGAATAAAATATTCAAGAGTTTTTGTTAACATGTGCAACATTGGCATATCTGATAAGCAAATGATTGCAGCAACATATCATGCTTGTCTAAAAAAAAACTTTTTTTTTTTAAATTTTCTCTTCAAGTATAATGAGAATTATATATTGAAGTTAAGCTTCGATTCTACAAAATGTATTATCCTTTTTTGTATTGTATAATTGATATTGTCATTACGGTGTTTCAACAAATACATTTTATTTTATTGAAGGGACATTTTGTCCAAATTTTAATAAAATATTTAGAAGTGGTTTTGTGCTTGGCTAGCCAATTGGATTATTCATTTGTGTTTGAACTAAGGATTAGACTATCATTGTAAAATAACACAAATTAACATAAAAAAGAAATTGGTCTCTCCTTGTTTGTATGGTTTTTTTATTAGAGTATGTGACCTAATTGTTTTCTAATTCATCTTTGTGATTCTTATCTGTCATTTATAATTTTCATCTCTTATTTGGGTTCAAAATAAATGCCTAAATATCATTAGAAGATTTTATTTAGATTTAAATATATTTGAGATTTAGAATGAGATATCATTATGATATATAAGTTTTATTTTTGTTTAGATTATGTTTAGGATTTGATTGTTATAAAATAAGTTAGTAGGATATGATATAGAAATATGCTTTATATATTATAATTTAGCTCTATTTTTAGAGCGGTGAATAAAAATTTAAAAGATGAGATATCACACAAAAAGAAGAGACTTCTCCCTACAAAATATGTCACATATAATTTCACTTCAACAGATAAAAAACAAAAAAATCTCTATCTGTTGTATAACAAGTGCTAAGGTTCATACTTGAATCTATGAAGAATATGAAGATGAAGAAAAAGAAAAAGAAGAAACAAAAAAGAAACGAAATTCAATTTAGTTAAAAATCAATAACTGATCTTCATGTATTACATGAGAAGATATAACCAAAAACTGATCTACATGAGAATATATAACCCTAACCAAAAATTGATCTTCATGTGCTACATGAGGATACACTACGCCAAATTTGACATTTAACAGCGCCCCTTTTACAGCGCTTGCTAAACACAAGCGCTGTTGTAAATGTATTTGAAAAATAACGGAACCTTTTACAGCGCTTTTATTCACAAGCGCTGTAAAACAAGCGCTGTTGTAGGTCATATAACGTTTGCGCATAATGTTATAAGGCTTTTACAGCGCTTTTCAAAAAAGCGCTGTAAAATGAAGCGCTTTCGCGTATGCTTTTACAGCGCTTTTTTCACAAGCGCTGTAAAATACGTGCGCTTTAAAATAATTGAACCACCTTTTACAGCGCTTTTTTCACAAGCGCTATAAAATACAAGCGCTTTCATTGAATTTAACTACCTATTACAGCGCTTTTATTAACAAGCGCTGTAAAAGGCATAAATTTCAAATAATTATATACGTTGGGAACCCTCATATCCTCTACATCTTTCATCACCTCTACTCTGGGAACCCTCATACCCTCATATCCATTACGTGTTGTGCCGCCATCTACCTATTACGTGTTGTCTTAGGTATTTTTTTTTTTAACTAGGTTTTTTTTATCAAATTAAAAATTCATACCACATGATCTATGTTAAATCTCTTCTACTAGTCAAAAACTCATACCACATGATCTGTTCTGTTTTTGAAATAATTGATTGATATTGGTTTCTTTTTGAAACTTGTTGATATATTTTGAAAGCTTATTAGTTTTGTAACTGCATTTATATAGGTGGTATAATATGGATAGGAAATGGATGTCAGCCAATCGATTGTCAAAAGAGTATGAAATTGGAGTGAAGGAGTTTGTTGAGTTTGCAGTGAAGAATGCAAAAGATCCAAATAGAGTAGTTTGTCCTTATTTAAAATGTTGTTTTGGAAAACGTGTTAGAGAAGATGAATTAGAAGGACATCTAGTATGTAATGGAATTGATCAAAGCTACACATGTTGGATAAGACATGGTGAGAAAAAAAAAAGGAAACATTAATTTTGAGAATAGTTCGACATATGCTTCAACTGACTTCGATACAGATACATATGAGTCGGACCGAGTTGATGAGATCGCAAAAGCAGTTGAAGAAGATCTTCGAGATTGTCCTAAAATGTTTGAAAGTTTGTTGAGTGATGCAGAGAAAGAATTATATAATGGTTGTACTAAATTCACAAGACTGTCGGCGATATTAAAGTTGTACAACCTAAAAAGCGAGTAATGGATGGTCTGATAAAAGCTTTACAGAATTATTAACACTCATAAAAGATATGTTGCCAGATGATAATGAACTTCCCAGTCGAACCTACGAGGCTAAACGGATTTTGTGTTCTATTGGCATGAGTTACGAAAGGATTCATGCGTGTCCTAACGATTGCATTTTATTTCGAAATGAATATGAACTACTTAAGGCGTGTCCGAAATGCAATGTCTCTCGATATAAGAAGAAAGAATCTACTCCAGCAAAAGTCGTGTGGTATTTTCCTATAATACCAAGATTTAGGCGCATGTATCGTAGTGAAGAAGATTCAAAACACTTGACATGGCATGCAGATGAAAGAATTAGAGATGGAATGTTTCGACACCCTGCAGATTCCCCACAATGGGCAAAAATTGATCACGAGTATCCTGAATTCGGGATAGAGTCAAGAAATCTAAGACTTGCACTTTCTACTGATGGAATGAATCCACATGGTCTTCAAAGCATCTCACACAACATGTGGCCTGTGATTTTGGTAATATATAACCTACCTCCATGGTTATGTATGAAGCGTAAGTTTATGATGTTGTCTCTATTAATTTCTGGACCCAAACAACCGGGGAATGATATCGACGTATACTTGACTCCTCTAATAGAAGATTTAAAAAGTATGTGGGAGACAGGTGTGGAAGTTTATGATGGGTATAAGAAAGAATATTTCAATTTGAGGGCTATGTTGTTCGGCACAATTAATGATTTTCCAGCATATGGTAATTTATCAGGATATAGCATTAAAGGTCAGTGTGCATGTCCTGTATGTGAAGAGAGTACAAATTGGATGCGGTTGAAACATTGTAAGAAGAATGTGTTTCTTGGACATCGTAGATTTTTACCTTATAGTCATCAGTATCGTTGGTGGAGAAATGCATTTAATGGAAAATCAGAGGAAGGTAAAGCTCCTTTACCACCGACTGGATATGAAATACTTGAAAAAGTACAAGGTTTGACCAATAAATTTGGCAAACCTTTTGCGGGAGAGCTGGTCAAAACTGGGTGGAAGAAAAAGTCAATTTTCTTTGAATTACCATATTGGAAGTCATTGTATATAAGACATTTCCTCGATGTGATGCATATTGAAAAAAATGTATTTGATAGTGTTATTGGTACGTTACTCAATGTTCCAGGAAAGTCTAAAGACGACATCAACGCAAGATTGGACTTGGTCGATATGGGAATAAGAAATGAATTGGCTCCAGTAATGAAAGGAAATCGCACATATCTACCTCCAGTCGCTCATACTCTATCTAGAAAGGAAAAAATTGTTTTATGTAAATTTCTACACGAAGTTAAAGTTCCAGAAGGATACTCTTCAAACATTAGAAATTTGGTTTGTATGAAAGACCTCAAGTTAAAAGGTTTGAAGACCCATGATTGTCATATTCTAATGGAGCATTTGCTACCAATAGGTATACGTTCCATTTTACCTGAAAAAGTTCGACTAGCATTAACTAGATTATGTTTCTTCTTCAGGGAAATTTGTAGTAAAGTGATCGACCCTCAGAAATTACCGACATTGCAGAGGGAAATTGTTGTTACTTTGTGTGAGCTTGAAATATATTTCCCACCATCGTTTTTTGATATAATGGTTCACCTTACTGTTCATCTGGTTAAGGAGACACAACTTTGTGGGCCAGCTTATATGAGATGGATGTATCCGATAGAATGATATATGAAAATATTAAAAGGGTACGTAAAAAGTAGAAGTCGACCAGAAGGTTGTATTGCTGAACGATACATTGTTGAAGAGGTTGCTGAATTTTGTACTGAATATCTGTCCAATGTTGAATCCATAGGGCTTCCCATGTCTCGTCATTCGGGAAGACTATCAGGAGAAGGGATAATTGGAAGGAGACTACTGACTATATCAAGGACAGAATTGGAGCAGGCACAATTGTATGTTCTGCACAATGATGATGAAGTTCAACCGTATGTTACAATACACATGGATCAGTTATCTCGTTTGAACATGAATAGGAATCAAAATTGGATAACTCGAGAGCACAATCGAAGTTTTATAACATGGTTAAAAAATCACATAAAGTCAAAATTTGACATAGACCCCGGATCAATTTCACAGAGATTGAGGTGGCTAGCAAATGGTCCGAGCTTACATGTCTTTTCTTACACTGGTTATGTTATTAACGGCTACTCATTTTATACCAAAGAACAAGATGATCAGACCACTATGCAAAATAGTGGAGTCACTCTCGTAGCTGAAGCGATGCATGTCTCAAGTGCAAAAGACAAAAACCCAATATATGCAAATCTATCATATTTTGGGGTTATCGAGCGCATTTGGGAGTTAGACTACACAATGTTTCGTGTTCCCATATTTGGTTGCAAGTGGGTCGATAATAATAATGGCGTTCGGATTGATGAGTCAGGATTCTTGCTTGTTGATTTTAATAGGGTGGGATACAAAGACGAGCCTTTTATTTTAGCGTCGCAAGCTCAACAAGTGTTTTATGTCACCGATCCTTCTGATGATAAATGGTCTGTTGTCCTATCGACCAATAAAATAAGTGATGATAACAACAATGATGAAGATGTTGGTAATGATCTTTTATTTGCAACATCACAACAACCACATGAAATTGATTCAACTGATGATGGTTTATATCTTAGAGATGATCATGATGAGGGAATTTGGATTAATCCATCGTTTCGTATTGTAAATGGACAAACAAATGTGAATCCCACCAGGAAAAGAAGAAGGGCATCATAATGTACATGTTTAATTGTTTTATATAAGCCATGCATGTAATCTGAATTATTGTTGTAATCTGAATTATTGTTCTATTCTGGTTTTATTTGTAATCTGAATTATTGTAATCTGAATTATTGTTCTATTCTGGTTCTATTCTGGTTTTATTGAATTATTGTGGTATTATATAATCTGAATTATTCTGGTTCTATTCTTGTTTTATTGTTGTCTAAGAAGGCAAGCATAACTAGTGATTATTGCATGTTTATGTAAATTTGGACAATTTCAATTCTTAAGAACTATGCATGTAAAAAAAGTGCATGTCTTTTACAGCGCTTTTTAAAAAAAGCGTTGTAAAAGGCCCTTTTAAAAATTAAACAATGAGACATTTTACAGCGCTCTTATTACCAAGCGCTGTAAAAGGCCCTTTTGAAAATCAAATAAAGATACCTTTTACAGCGCTTCTGTGAACAAGCGCTGTAAAAGACTTTAAAAATAATATTCATCAGATAACTAACATGACTTTCTCTAACAGGATTTTCTTCAAGCATCTTTTACGCATCATGGGAATCCCCAAAAACACATTGTTAACAAAAACATCAGATCCATTGTTAACAAAAACATCAGACACATTGTTAACAAACCCATTTTTCGCAACATGGCAATGAACCTGAAGATCAAGTTACGATTTAAGAATGAAAGGGAATGTAAAGAGATAAAAAGGGTGTTGAGGTGGAGTTTGAAAAAGTAAGCTTTGATGTTTGCGAAGAAGATGCATAAAAGGACTTTGAGGTGGAGTTTGGTGAAGAGGAAGATATTTTGGTGGGACTATGTGGGTTTTGCATAGCTTGTTTAGAAAATAACATGACAAAACACAAAAATAACATAATAAGGCCTTTTACAGCGCTTGTTGGGATAAGCGCTGTAAAAGAGTCTTTTAAAAATTTAAATAAGGCCTTTTACAGCGCTTCTTTGAACAAGCGCTGTAAAAGGCTTTTAAAAAAACATTATATAACATAATAAAACAATGAGGTCTTTTACAGCGCTTGTTTGGAAAAGCGCTGTAAAAGAGTCTTTTAAAAATTTAAATAAATACGCCTTTTACAGCGCTTTTATAACAAGCGCTGTAAAAGGCTTAGCCTTTTATAGCGCTCTTTGGAAAAGCGCTGTAAAAGGGTTATAAAAAAGCGCTGTAAAAGGGTTATATATATAACAGTAACCTCTTCAGTTTCCTCTTCATTACGTAAACTACACTATCATCTCAACCTTCATCGTTCTTCTCTTCTTTTGCAAACCCTATAATCTCGTTCATTACGAACTGTATTTCCACGATCATCTCCTTCATTTCGAACCTTATTTCCATCCAAGATCATTTCGAACCTTATATTTTCATTGAAATACGTAACCCTCATTACGTATTTCTTCAAAACCGTTTTTCTGTGACATTTATTGCTGTGAAATTTCTCCGTTCGCTCTTTTCTTTGCATTTCATCCTTCTTCGAACCATTATTCAGGTATTGATGTTATTTATTTTTTGTAATCATTAAAATGCATGTTGAGCTTGTTTAAAATATATATACTGATACATGTTGAGCTTGTTTAAAATAATGCATGATGCATGTTGAGCTTGTTGATGTTATACTAAACTGCATGTTGAACTTGTTGTAGTTAAATGGATACAAACAGAGATTTAGAATGTCAAAATGAAGAAGTTGGCACCAGTAGGACTTATGAAAATGAAGTCAAACGTGGTGCAACTATCGTGCAAAAAGTCATTAAAGCAAGGAGTAATGGCATTAAATTTGAGGTATACTATACTCTGTTTGCTGTGTATTTTTTTAGCTTTTTTTAATAGCATGTACTTACTATATGAGTTTATTAGGTTGGATGGAATGAAAGTGGTCAGCCAGTTGACCCCCACAGCGCAATGTTTGTGAGCTACATTGGGGCTGTTGTTCGTCAAAATATTCCAATAACAATTGACGACTGGAGAGATAAGGCATTGAAGGATGCCAAAGATATCATCTGGAATGATATTCAAGTAAATTTTTTGATACAATCTTTTGTCATTTATAAATATTTTCATTGAAATACTTTACTTATAATTTTTTTCATTGCAGACATCTTTTGTCCTTGATGAGGGACGAAAGAATTATGTATTGAGAGTTGCTGGCAAAATCCATCGTGGATTTAGATCGCATCTCTCAAACTTCTATCTTAAAGATAAAGAAGGAAACACAACAGCTGAACCTCCAAAGATATATCGACATTATATATCAAATGAGGAATGGAAAGCGTTTGTTTCCAAACGTACTGACCCCGCGTTTGTAGTAAGTGATTAATTTATTAGCATTTGTGTGTTTTATTATTTATATTCGCATCGTATTTTAAATTTTTACATAATTGCTATTTTTTTATATAGAACATTAGTAAGGCAAATCGCGAAAGGGCAAGCAACCCGACGCACCCATACAGAAGGTCACGTATGGGATATGCACGTCTAGAGCAAAACCTTGTAAGTCAATGTAACATCAATGATGAGGGAATTTGTATTATAAACTATAGTTTCTAACTAATATTTTGTTTTATCGAATAGCGACAAGAGACCCAATCCAATCAACCGTTGGGTCGTCACATCTTGTGGAAGGAAGCTCGGGTAAATAAAGATGGAGTGGTTGATAACCAAAATGTTCAAAAAGTAATAGAACTTTGTGTAAGTATACTATGACTTTAATATTTTTCAATATTGTATTTATCACTTGAATACTTTTTAATATTGTATTTTAAAAATGCTAATGAACTTAACTATTTTAATGTTACATGTATTGTAGGAGACCATCTCTCAAAGTTTTGAAAATGAAGAGGGCAACAAGGCTAGTTGCAGGGACATTTTGGGCAAAGTTTTTAATGTTCCTGAATATTCCGGTCGAGTTAGGGGGAAGGGATTTGGCGTAACTCCCAGAAGCTTTTTTCCTCAAGAGAAGCGCCAAAAACCTTCCAATGAGGAAGTATTAGAGAAGCTCAGAATCCTATCTGAGCAAGTGGCACAATTGGTGAATACGAACGAAGACAAGAAACTTCCGGTTCAGCTCCAAGGTGAAATACAAATGGAGAGTGAAAGCGGGAGTTGCAACGTCGGTTTGCAAAATTATTCCCGAGGTAATTAATTACTTACTTGCTTATGTAATTACTTATGCATTAAACAATATTATATATTAACTGTACTTATGTTTTAACTATTGATTTAGGGTGTCACTTCATGTTTTCTATACTTGTCCTCGCCCACTCATCGGAAGGTGGGAAAAGCAAAATTGTACAATACTTTGGGAGAAGTATTGCACAATACTCCGATCCCAAAGGGCCATGTCAAGGTATCGCCTACTGTTGCTTTCGAACCAACTGCACCGTTGCCGATACCGGACAACGACGGAGATATGCAGACATTGGGCGAAGCTATTGGTAGTTACGTGGCATGGCCCACTAACCTTGTTGCCCTCATTAAAAGCCCTCCCAGAAACAAATCAGTTACGTCTCCCGATAAGGTTTGTCACATTTATTGCATAAGCTTTGTCAATTTTTTCAGATTCAATAAACTAACATTTAACCTCATTTTTGTAGGTCCAAATAAATAAACCACCCGCACATCCAAAAAAAAGCAGCAAACCTCAAAAATTCGAGGTTAATAGAGCTGCCAATAAAGCTGCCAAATTTGCAGCAATAAAAAAATTGGATTGTGGCAAATCAGTCGCTGCTGCTGCTCCTCCTAAAATAAGTCAGCCACGCCTTGGTAAATACGGGGCGTGTCTTGACATTCAAGTAAAAAAGAACCTATGCAGCAGCGACGATTCGCGCATGATACATATGAATAAAGAAATATTCGGAGAGGAGTATGAGGAATTATTCGACAAGGAGCACGTATACGAACTTCTCGAACATAAGGAGCTCAGTGCAACTGTAATGAGCTTGTATATAAGGTAAAAAATACTTTTAATTGCATTTATTGGTAATTAATCTAGTTTAAAATTTTCATTGAAGGTTTTTGCATGAGAAGGTCGTGTGCCCTAGGAAATTATCGAATAAATACTCATTCTTCTCTCCGCATAAAACGTCCATGTGGAAACTGGATGAAGACAATGTAAAGAAATACATTGTAAATATGTTTTTAGGAAATATTTCAAAGGATAAATTGTTCTTAGCACCATATAATTCAGGGTACGTAATTTTATCTTTTTTAATTGATGAGAATTTAATTTATTAGTTGTGTATAGACCAAATTGTGTAACCAATTTTTTGTTGTTGTAGGGCACATTGGGTGCTATTTGCAATCAATGCTGTCTCTGAAGTTGTATACTATTTGGATCCCTTGCATGGCGATTACAACAATCACTCCGAAATCAAGACTTTGTTCGACACGTAAGTAATATTCATTTATTTTTGTTACACATATATATAAATAAGTGTTTGTTCATGCTAAAATAATCACATTTATTCATTTTATAGTGCATTAAAAGTTTTTCGAGCTCAAAGAGGTGCGGTAGTGTCGAAGCAAAAGTCTAATAATATTACATGGATCCCAATAAAGTGCCCTCGTCAAACAAACAATATCGACTGTGGGTACTACGTATTGAGATTCATGAAGGAGATTGTTGACAAGAATAAAACTATTATCCTAGAAACGGTACGGTATTTTGATTATATGATTTTCATATATAAATTATCTATATATTTGATACTAACTTAATATAATATGTTCAATTTTTATATTGCAGTACTTTGAAAATTCCAGTCCTTCATATTCTGAGCAAGATCTGATGGAATTAAAGGAGGAATGGTGTGAGTATGTGCTTGAAATGAAAATTATTTGATTTTCTGGGAAATAGCATGCTGCAAGGGACTGAATATTATATGGTGCATAGTTATTATATGTATATGATCATAGGACAGTATATAAACTTGCATATGAATATGTTGTAAATTAGATTCAATGTATATTCATACCAAATATGTTGTAAATTACTGTGTTACAGGATAATATATATGTATCATATTGTGTGAACTGATTATGTTTTAAACTGATTATGGGCTCTTGTTCTGGTTCTGGTTCTGGTTGTGTTACTGATTCTGTTTCTGTTTTAACATGCACATGAATATGTTCTAAATTACTGATTCTGGATGTGTTGTGTTGTGTGAACTGGTTCAAACTAATTTTGGATAAAAAGATAAAAGACAGCGCTTTATAAAAAAAGTGCCATAAAAAGCTAAAAAACGCTTTTAAAATATATACAGGGTTAAAAAAAAAAAATAACACCTTTAACAGCGCTTTTTACAAAAAGCGCTGTAAAAGGTACCCCAAATATGTATTATGGGTATGCCTTTTACAGCGCTTGTTACAAAAAGCGCTGTAAAAGGTACCCCAAATATGTATTATGGGTATGCCTTTTACAGCGCTTTTTACAAAAAAGCGCTGTAAAAGGTACCCCAAATATATGAAATATGGGTATGCCTTTTACAGCGCTTGTTACAACAAGCGCTGTAAAAGGTGCATAATAAGCGCGCGTTATAAAGGGTGCCTTTAAGAGCGCTTTTTTGAAAGCGCTGTTGTAGCTTTTACAGCGCTCGAATCTACAGCGCTTTTTTTTTTGAAAAAGCGCTATAGAAAGCTTAAAAAAAGCGTTGTAAAATGCTGTTTTTGGCGTAGTGATTTGAGTAGAGTTTTGTAAAGTTAAAAATAGTTTATCTTCTTCAATCACAGAAAGAGAATTGAGTCGTATTGGTTTGAAAAAATACTAGGCACGTGACATGGTCAAGTAATAATGGAAAAGGTTTCTATTTTGAGAGTCAACGTAATAGTTTGATAATTGAAATTTGTGGTAAACCTATTGTAATCTGAATTATTGTTCTATTCTGGTTCTATTCTGGTTTTATTGAATTATTGTGGTATTATATAATCTGAATTATTCTGGTTCTATTCTTGTTTTATTGTTGTCTAAGAAGGCAAGCATAACCAGTGATTATTGCATGTTTATGTAAATTTGGACAATTACAATTCTTAAGAACTATGCATGTAAAAAAAGTGCATGTCTTTTACAGCGCTTTTTAAAAAAGCGCTGTAAAAGGCCCTTTTAAAAATTAAACAATGAGACATTTTACAGCGCTTTTTTAAAAAAGCGCTGTAAAAGGCCCTTTTAAAAATTAAACAATGAGACATTTTACAGCGCTTTTTTAAAAAAGCGCTGTAAAAGACTTTAAAAATAATAATGAAAAGATAACTAACATGACTTTCTCTAACAGGATTTTCTTCAAACACCTTTTACGCATCATGGGAATCCCCAAAAACACATTGTTAACAAAAACATCAGATCCATTGTTAACAAAAACATCAGACACATTGTTAACAAACCCATTTTTCGCAACATGGCAATGAACCTGAAGATCAAGTTACGATTTAAGAATGAAAGGGAATGTAAAGAGATAAAAAGGACTTTGATGTTTGGTGAAGATTGAAAGAGTTAGCTTTGATGTTTGCGAAGAAGATGCATAAAAGGACTTTGATGTTTGGTGAAGATATTTTGGTGGGACTATGTGGGTTTTGCAGAGCTTGTTTAAAAAATAACATAACAAAACACAAAAATAACATAATAAGGCCTTTTACAGCGCTTGTTGGGATAAGCGCTGTAAAAGAGTCTTTTAAAAATTTAAATAAGGCCTTTTACAGCGCTTCTTTGAACAAGCGCTGTAAAAGGCTATTAAAAAAACATTATATAACATACTAAAACAATGAGGCCTTTTACAGCGCTTGTTTGTAAAAGCGCTGTAAAAGAGTCTTTTTAAAAATTTAAATAATTACGCCTTTTACAGCGCTTTTATAACAAGCGCTGTAAAAGGCTTAGCCTTTTATAGCGCTCTTTGTAAAAGCGCTGTAAAAGGGTTATAAAAAAGCGCTGTAAAAGGGTTATATATATAACAGTAACCTCTTCAGTTTCCTCTTCATTACGTAATCTACACTATCATCTCAACCTTCATCGTTCTTCTCTTCTTTTGCAAACCCTATAATCTCGTTCATTACGAACTGTATTTCCACGATCATCTCCTTCATTTCGAACCTTATTTCCATCCAAGATCATTTCGAACCTTATATTTTCATTGAAATACGTAACCCTCATTACGTATTTCTTCAAAACCGTTTTTCTGTGACATTTATTGCTGTGAAATTTCTCCGTTCGCTCTTTTCTTTGCATTTCATCCTTCTTCGAACCATTATTCAGGTATTGATGTTATTTATTTTTTGTAATCATTAAAATGCATGTTGAGCTTGTTTAAAATATATATACTGATACATGTTGAGCTTGTTTAAAATAATGCATGATGCATGTTGAGCTTGTTGAAGTTATACTAAACTGCATGTTGAACTTGTTGTAGTTAAATGGATACAAACAGAGATTTAGAATGTCAAAATGAAGAAGTTGGCACCAGTAGGACTTATGAAAATGAAGTCAAACGTGGTGCAACTATCATGCAAAAAGTCATTAAAGCTAGGAGCAATGGGACCAAGTTTGAGGTAATACTGTACTATACTCTGTTTGTTGTGTATTTTTTTAGGTTTTTTTAATAGCATGTACTTACTATATGAGTTTATTAGGTTGGTTGGAATGAAAGTGGTCAGCCAGTTGACCCCCACAGCGCAATGTTTGTGAGCTACATTGGGGCTGTTGTTCGTCAAAATATTCCAATAACAATTGACGACTGGAGAGATAAGGCATTGAAGGATGCCAAAGATATCATCTGGAATGATATTCAAGTAAATTTTTTGATCCAATCTTTTGTCATTTATAAATATTTTCATTGAAATACTTTACTTATAATTTTTTTCATTGGAGGCATCTTTTGTCCTTGATGAAGGACGAAAGAATTATGTATTGAGAGTTGCTGGCAAAATCCATCGTGGATTTAGATCGCATCTCTCAAACTTCTACTTAAAGATAAAGAAGGAAACACAACAGCTGAACCTCCAAAGATATATCGACATTATATATCAAATGAGGAATGGAAAGCGTTTGTTTCCAAACGTACTGACCCCGCGTTTGTCGTAAGTGATTAATTTATTAGCATTTGTGTGTTTTATTATTTATATTCGCATCGTATTTTAAATTTTTACATAATTGCTATTTTTTTATATAGAACATTAGTAAGGCAAATCGCGAAAGGGCAAGAAACCCGACGCACCCATACAGAAAATCACGTATGGGATATGCACGCCTTGATCAAGGGCTTGTAAGTAATTAAACATCACTTTTATATAATGAATGAATTTGTATTATAAACTATAGTTTCTAACTAATATTTTGTTTTATCGAATAGCGACAAGAGACCCAAACTAATCAACCGTTGGGTCGTCACATCTTGTGGAAGGAAGCTAGGGTAAATAAAGATGGAGTGGTTGATAACCAAAATGTTCAAAAAGTAATAGAACTTTGTGTAAGTATATTATGACTTTAATATTTTTTCAATATTGTATTTATCACTTGAATACTTTTTAATATTGTATTTTAAAAATGATAATGAACTTAACTATTTTAATGTTACATGTATTTTAGGAGACCATCTCTCAAAGTTCTGAATGTGAAGAGGGCAACAAGGATAGTTGCCGGGATATTTTGGGCAATGTTTTTAATGTTCCTGAATATTCCGGCCGAGTTAGGGGGAAGGGATTTGGCGTAACTCCCAGAAGCTTTTTTCCTCAAGAGAAGCGCCAAAAACCTTCCAACGAGGAAGTATTAGAGAAGCTCAGAATCCTATCTGAGCAAGTGGCACAATTGGTGAATACAAACAAAGACAAGCAACTTCCGGTTCAGCTCCAAGGTGAACTACAAATGGAGAGTGAAAGCGGGAGTTGCAACGTCGGTTTGAAAAATATTCCCGAGGTAATTAATTACTTGCTTATGTAATTACTTATGCATTAAACAATATTATATATTAACTGTACTTATGTTTTAACTATTGATTTAGGGTGTCACTTCGTGTTTTCTATACTTGTCCTCGCCCACTCATCGGAAGGTGGGAAAAGCAAAATTGTACAATACTTTGGGAGAAGTATTGCACAACACTCCGATCCCAAAGGGCCATGTCAAGGTATCGCCTACTGTTGCTTTCGAACCAACTGCACCGTTGCCGATACCGGACAACGACGGAGATATGCAGTCATTGGGCGAAGCTATCGGTAGTTACGTGGCATGGCCCACTAACCTTGTTGCCCTCATTAAGAGCCCTCCCAGAAACAAATCAGTGACGTCTCCCGATAAGGTTTGTCACATTTATTGCATAAGCTTTGTTAATTTTTTCAGATTCAATAAACTAACATTTAACCTCATTTTTGTAGGTCCAAATAAATAAACCACCCGTACATCCAAAAAAAAGCAGCAAACCTCAAAAATTGGAGGTTAATAGAGCTGCCAATAAAGCTGCCAAATCTGCAGCAATAAAAAAATTGGATCGTGGCAAATCAGTCGCTGCTGCTGCTCCTCCTAAAATAAGTCAGCCACGCCTTGGTAAATACGGGGCGTGTCTTGACATTGCTGTAAAAAAGAACCTATGCAGCAGCGACGATTGCCGCATGATACATATGAATAAAGAAATATTCGGAGAGGAGTATGAGGAATTATTCGACAAAGAGCACGTATACGAGCTTCTCGAACATAAGGAGCTCAGTGCAACTGTAATGAGCTTGTATATAAGGTAAAAAATACTTTTAATTGCATTTATTTGTAATTAATTAAATGTATTGGTAATTAATCTAGTTTAATATTTTCATTGAAGGTTTTTGCATGAGAAGGTCGTGTGCCCTAAGAAATTATCGAATAAATACTCATTCTTCTCTCCGCATAAAACGTCCATGTGGAAACTGGATGAAGACAATGTAAAGAAATACATTGTAAATATGTTTTTAGGAAATATTTCAAAGGATAAATTGTTCTTAGCACCATATAATTCAGGGTACGTAATTTTATCTTTTTTAATTGATGAGAATTTAATTTATTAGTTGTGTATAGACCAAATTGTGTAACCAATTTTTTGTTGTTGTAGGGCACATTGGGTGCTATTTGCAATCAATGCCGTCTCTAAAGTTGTATACTATTTGGATCCCTTGCATGGCGATTACAACAATCACTCCGAAATCAAGACTTTGTTCGACACGTAAGTAATATTCATTTATTTTTGTTACACATATATATAAATAAGTGTTTGTTCATGCTAAAATAATCACATTTATTCATTTGATAGTGCATTAAAAGTTTTTCGAGCTCAAAGAGGTGCGGTAGTGTCGAAGCAAAAGTCTAATAATATTACATGGATCCCAATAAAGTGCCCTCGTCAAACAAACAACATCGACTGTGGGTACTACGTATTGAGATTCATGAAGGAGATTGTTGACAAGAATAAAACTATTATCCCAGAAACGGTACGGTATTTTGATTATATGATTTTCATATATAAATTATCTATATATTTGATACTAACTTAATATAATATGTTCAATTTTTATATTGCAGTACTTTGAAAATTCCAGTCCTTCATATTCTGAGCAAGATCTGATGGAATTAAAGGAGGAATGGTGTGAGTATGTGCTTGAAATGAAAATCATTTGATTTTCTGTGAAATAGCATGCTGCAAGGGACTGAATATTATATGGTGCATAGTTATTATATGTATATGATCATAGGACAGTATATAAACTTGCATATGAATATGTTGTAAATTAGATTCAATGTATATTCATACCAAATATGTTGTAAATTACTGTGTTACAGGATAATATATATGTATCATATTGTGTGAACTGATTATGTTTTAAACTGATTATGGGCTCTTGTTCTGGTTCTGGTTGTGTTACTGATTCTGTTTCTGTTTTAACATGCACATGAATATGTTCTAAAATTACTGATTCTGGATGTGTTGTGTTGTGTGAACTGGTTCAAACTAATTTTGGATAAAAAGATAAAAGACAGCGCTTTATAAAAAAAGTGCCATAAAAAGCTAAAAAACGCTTTTAAAATATATACAGGGTTAAAAAAAAATAAAAATAATAATAATAATAACACCTTTAACAGCGCTTTTTATAAAAAGCGCTGTAAAAGGCATACCAAATATGAATTATGGGTATGCCTTTTACAGCGCTTGTTACAAAAAAGCGCTGTAAAAGGTACCCGAAATATATGAAATATGGGTATGCCTTTTATAGCGCTTGTTACAAAAAAGCGCTGTAAAAGGTACCCCAAATATGTATTATGGGTATGCCTTTTACAGCGCTTGTTACAAAAAAGCGCTGTAAAAGGTACCCCAAATATATGAAATATGGGTATGCCTTTTACAGCGCTTGTTTTGAAAAAGCGCTGTAAAAGGTACCCCAAATATATGAAATATGGGTATGCCTTTTACAGCGCTTGTTGTAACAAGCGCTGTAAAAAGTGCATAATAAGTGCGCGTTATAAAGGGTGCCTTTAAGAGCGCTTTTTTGAAAGCGCTGTTGTAGCTTTTACAGCGCTCGAATCTACAACGCTTTTTTTTTTTGAAAAAGCGCTGTAGAAGGCTTAAAAAAAGCGCTGTAAAATGCAATTTTTGGCGTAGTGATAGATAACTTCAACCAATGCTACATTTTTATGTGGTACATAAAATAAAATATGTGTAACACTCCAAATTTTATAATAGACTATTTTATTAATTAAATACAATTATAAATAATTAATTTGGTGTTAAACTTATTTTAAAATATATGTTGATTAATTTTATGATTAATTTTCTTTATAGATGTGTTTTCTATGATGTGCGTATCTTGTACATATTTGACCAAATATGTTAGATGAATAATAAATGTTATATTTTATAATATGACCAAATAATTTAATTATTTCTAAATATATCTTATTTTAATTATTTATTCTATAAATAATTATCTTGAGATTGTAGTAATATTGTGTTTGATTTTCTTTATTTTTTGTATACTTATTTTGGAATTGTGACATTAAAATTATATGGTCTCCTAAAATACATGTAACATTAAAATAGTTAAGTTCATTAGCATTTTTAAAATACAATATTAATAAGTACTCAAGTGATAAATACAATATTGAAAAATATTAAAGTCATAATATACTTACACAAAGTTCTACTATATTTTTGACATTTTCATTATCCATTTACATTTGTTTGTCCCTTTACAATACTAAACGATGGATTAATCCAAATTCCCTCATCATGATCATCTCTAAGATATAAACCATCATCAGTTGAATCAATTTCATGTGGTTGTTGTGATGTTGCAAATAAAAGATCATTACCAACATCTTCATCATTATTGTTATCATCACTTATTTTATTGGTCGATAGAACAATAGACCATTTATCATCAGAAGGATCAGTGACATAAAACACTTGTTGAGCTTGCGACGCTAAAATAAAAGGCTCGTCTTTGTATCCAACCCTATTAAAATCAACAAGCAAGAATCCTGACTCATTAATTCGAACGCCATTATTATTATCGACCCACTTGCAACCAAATATGGGAACACGAAACATTGTGTAGTCTAACTCCCATATGCGCTCGATAACCCCAAAATATGATAGATTTGCATATATTGGGTTATTGTCTTTTGCACTTGAGACATGCATCGCTTCAGATACGAGAGTGACTCCACTATTTTGCATAGTGGTCTGATCATCTTGTTCTTTGGTATAAAATGTGTAGCCGTTAATAACATAACCAGTGTAAGAAAAGACATGTAAGCTCGGACCATTTTCTAGCCACCTCAATCTCTGTGAAATTGATCCGGGGTCTAAATCAAATTTTGACTTTATGTGATTTTTTAACCATGTTATAAAACTTCGATTGTGCTCTCGTGTTATCCGATCCATATGTATTGTAACATACGGTTGAACCTCATCATCATTGTGCAGAACATACAATTGTGCCTGCTCCAATTCTGTCCTTGATATAGTCAGTAGTCTCCTTCCAATTATCCCTTCTCCTGATAGTCTTCCCGAATGACGAGACATGGGAAGCCCTATGGATTCAACATTGGACAGATATTCAGTACAAAATTCAGCAGCCTCTTCAACAATGTATCGTTCAGCAATACAACCTTCTGGTCGACTTCTACTTTTTACGTACCCTTTTAATATTTTCATATATTGTTCTCTAACACGTTTTCCAAAACAACATTTTAAACAAGGACAAACTACTCTATTTGGATCTTTTGCATTCTTCACTGCAAACTCAACAAACTCCTTCGCTCCAATTTCATACTCTTTTGACAATCGATTGGCTGACATCCATTTCCTATCCATATTATACCACCTATATAATTGCAGTTACAAAAATAATAAGCTTTCAAAACATATCAACAAGTTTCAAAAAGAAACCAATATCAACTAACAATTTCAAAAACAGAACATATCATGTGGTATGAGTTTTTGACTAGTAGAAGAGATTTAATATATATATATATATATATATATATATATATATATATATATATATATATATAACAATTTCAAAACAGAACACAGATCATGGATTTTTAATTTGATAAAAAAAATCTAGTTAAAAAAAAATACCTGAGACAACGTAGATGGCCGCACAGTACGTAATGGATATGAGGGTGTGAGGGTTCCCAGAGTAGAGGTGATGAAAGATGTAGAGGATATGAGGGTTCCCAACCTATATAATTATTTGAAATTTATGTATTTTACAGCGCTTGTAGTAAAAGCGCTGTAATAGGTAGTTAAATTCAATGAAAGCGCTTGTATTTTACAACACTTGTGAAAAAAGCGCTGTAATAGGTGGTTCAATTATTTTAAAGCGCACGTATTTTACAGCGCTTGTGAAAAAAGCGCTGTAAAATCATACGCGAAAGCGCTTCATTTTACAGCACTTTTTTGAAAAGCGCTGTAAAAGCCTTATAACATTATGCGCAAACGTTATATGACCTACAACAGCGCTTGTTTTACAGTGTTTGTCAATAAAAGCACTGTAAAAGGCTCCGTTATTTTTCAATTATATTTACAACAGCGCTTGTGTTTTGCAAGCGCTGTAAAAGGGGCGCTGTTAAATGTCATTTTTGGCGTAGTGTGAGGAATTCCTAGGTGACTTGGAGGTAGCATTTCAAATGTCGGGAGCTACCACACAATACACATTTTACCTTGACTGTCACATATATGTGTCTCGGGTTGAGTTGAAGGGATCTATGAGGACAGGGTGTGACACCCTAAACCCCAAATTTTTTTCTTTTCAATTTCCTTATTTTCAAAACAATGAAATTATTTTTAAATAAATATATAAATATAAACTTTTAAACCTTTTATTTTTAATTAATTATTAAGATAAAGAGTATCACCTAATCCTAAACACGTCAAATAAATTGAAATGATCCATCAAACTTAACAACTTGAAATCACAATATCAGACAACATAATACTTTTTGAAGTACACATACTTATGTTTTAAATTAAGTGCAAATGTAGTCTCAACCCCATGTCACTATCAGAGCAGGAATTCCCAAAATAAAAATGCTCAAATTAACATCAACACAATGTATATAATAAGAGTCTCCAAGACATGATGGGTTCCGCCTCTCCGATGGTACTAGTCATCACCTGTAACTTACAATTCGTCTGCATCCATCGCAAACGCCAAACATAAACAATGAGGGGGTGAGTATCAAAATTATTTAATAGTATAAAATACACGAGGAGAACACGCAAGCAATCAAATTATCACAACCTCAAAAGCAGTCAAGTATATAATATCAACGGTTTATCAAATTCATTCACAATAAGACAATCACAAGGATGAAATGCTATGCATGTCCTATACTCTATACTTCATCATTTGGTACCATTCTACTCTGAAGTACTTGGTTAGGAGGCATGATACTATGCCACTACAAGAGTGGACGGACAATTCATGAATGGCCAAGTCCTCATAGATCCCCTTAACTCAACCCAAGACACATATACGCGACAATCGGGGTACTCTTATGTTGCACGGCAGCTCCTGGCCTTAGGAAATAACCCACTAATCCACTTAGGAATTTCTCACTAGAGGTACCCCCAAGGTCTATCAATCTTACCTTACAGTTCGACTGTAGCCCTCCACGATCAAGCTCATCCAATTGTATTTCCCTGAATCACTAGGTTTGTCAGACCCTCCCTATATGATGAAAAAATAGTTTGACTTCACAACATTCATCATTATATATGTATATCAGTCAATCACAAAAAAATCTAATATTTTGGTTTACACTACTCACAATGCATCATCCAATCTTATCAATCACAAAATAAGAGATCAAACATGTGGCACATTCAAGTAATATCACAATTTCATTCAAGTAGCTAGAACACTCCAGTACATATCAGTCACACAGTTACAATCACCATAATATTCATAAAATCACACGGCATGAAATCTTGATATAAATGAATTCACGACAATTCTATAGGTTGCTAAATTATATTTTAGTCCTCACTATTACTATTCACATTTTATTAATTAATTATTATTACTCAATAGGGCTCAACTGTACGTAGTAAGCCCCGAATGAACATCTGGGAATTTCAGCATTCTCGTTCATCTCACGTTATTTTATACTCATAAAATCAAACCTCATCTCACCCCTTACCTCAATTGAAAATTTCTCCAAATGACTGGTCTGCTAATTTGTCGCGTCTTCGTCGACCGTTGTTTTTAAGATTGTGTGAGTGTGTGTGTGTGTGTGCGTGCGCGTGCGTGTGCGTGTGAAATTGGAATTAATTATTACTTATTATTGACTATACTTAATTTTTATAACATAATCAAACAGATTAACCCATTTAGGTGAAAGAATCAATTTGCATCTAATGGCTTAGTTACTAACTTATTGTCTGGAAGTTTGTATAACAACAATTCTTATATAGCATAATCTGTTTGTTGACAGAAACAAAGGCAAGGATTCTAAAATTCCAAAGTAAAGACTCAAATCATGGCTATACAAATTTATTTTGGGTTTGTGGTTTTCCATTTCTTAACTTTCATCTATATATATATATATTACTTATCCTATTGTACTAAAAAAATATGTATCATTATTAAAGCTAATTGATGGAATTAGTGAAACATACCTTACATGATTTGGTATTGAAATTTGAATTGGGATTTGAAATTAGAATTGTGATTGGAGCTTGAAATTGGAATCGGAATTGTAATTGGAGCTTGAAATTGGAATTGGAAATTGGATTTGGAATTGTGATTGGAATTGGAAATTAGATTTGGAATTGTGATTGGAATTGGAATTGGATTTGGAATTGTGATTGGAATTGGAATTGCAAATCCTAATTTGCTGAAAGTTAGAATGCGGCTCCCGTATGCTACCAATTTCGGCTGGGTTGGATGGCTATATATATATATACACTACATAATAGTCTAGGTTGTTATCATTATAATAAGAATTATTATTATTATTATTATTATTCCATTATATTAGAGCTAACTCCTGGTATTAATTTATTTATATCTATATATATATCTATTTATTTTATTTTATTTATTTTTTTGTAATTTAAATATGGTTAATATTAATAATTTAAATCAATTACTAAAGCAAACACACAGACACTCATAAAGAAATTAGAGCACATATTAACACTCATATATAAAAAAAATAGTATCGTATAATTATACTATTTAAAATAAGATAATGAGAAATTGAGGTGTTACATTTCTCCCACAGTTGAAGAAAATTTCGTCCTCGAAATTTACCTGACGGAAAAGTCCTGGATAAGTATCGTGCATCTGGCTTTCGACCTCCCACGTAGCACTTTCACCAGTAGCACCTCCCCAAACAACCTTAACGAATGAAATCGTCTTACCCCTTAATTCTTTGGTCTTTTGGTCCTCAATCTGTACCGGTAAGGTTTCAAAAGTTAGATTCTCTTTTATTTGGACCTTGTCTAACTCAATCACGTGTGAGGGATCGAAAATGTACTTGCAAAGTTGAGACACATGAAAGACACTATGAAGATTAGAAAGAGACGAAGGCAACGCGATCTGATATGCTACGTTACCGACACTTTTAAGAATTTGGTATGGTCCTATAAAACGAGGTGTAAGCTTTCGCATTTTTAATTCCCAACCAACCCAAGTTGTTAGAGTAACTCTCAAAAATACATAATCACCTTCTTGAAATTCGAGGTTTTTCTTTCTTTTATCATGGTAACTCTTTTGCCTACTTTGAGATGCTCTCATCTTTTCCTGAATCATTTTTACTTTATCTGTAGTTTGTTGAACAATCTCAGGTCCTAACACAAGGTTATCACCCGTCTCAAACCAACACAGAGGGGTCCTACATCTTCTCCCATACAACGCCTCAAAAGGGGCCATTCCAATGCTAGAGTGGAAACTATTGTTATAGATAAACTCTATAAGTGGCAAAAAGTTATCCCAACTTCCATTTTGTTCCAACACACAAGCTCTCAACAAGTCTTCTAGGGATTGATTAGTTCGCTCAGTTTGACCATCTGTTTGTAGGTGGTAGGCTGAACTCATCCTAAGGTTCGTACCTAAAGCGCTTTGTAAACCTTTCCAAAACTTAGAGGTAAACCTAGGGTCTCTATTTGAGACTATACTTGATGGGATTCCATGCAACTTCACAATTTCCTTTATGTATATTTCAGCTAACCTTTCCATAGAATAAGTTATGTTTATCGGAATAAAGTGAGCAGATTTAGTTAGTCTATCCACAATAACCCAAATACTATCGTACCTTTTTGGAGTTCGAGGTAAGCCTACAACAAAGTCCATAGAGATGCTATCCCACTTCCATTCAAGAATACTCAAAGGTTGCATCAAACCTGAAGGCTTTTGGTGTTCTATCTTTGATTTTTGATAGATCAAACAAGCATAGAGAAACTCATCAACTTTTTTTTTTTTTCATTTTAGGCCACCAAAATATCTTCTTGAGGTCCTTATACATCTTTGTGGCTCCAGGGTGAATACTTAGACAACTCATATGTCCTTCCTCTAAGATCATCTTTTTTAACTCCTCTACATCGGGAACACAAATTCTCTCCTTAAATCTCAAAATTCCATCCACACCTATTTTGAAATCAGGTTCTCTCCCTCGTTCAATCGACTATAACTTATTTAAAAGGTATAAATCCAATTTATGATTCTTTTCAATCTCTTCCAATAGTCCACTAGTTACCTTCAACATACCCAATTTAATACTTTTTGGGGTCACTTCACAAACTAAACTAAGGTCTCTAAATTGTTCCAACAACTCACTATGCTTAACCATTAAGGCGGACACACTCAAAGTCTTCCTACTCAAGGCATCAGCCACAACATTGGCCTTTCCAGGATGATAGTTAAGCTCAAAATCAAAATCTTTAAGAAATTCCATCCACCTACGTTGTCTCATGTTCAACTCCTTCTGATTAAAAAGATACTTAAGGCTCTTATGGTCACTAAAAACCTCAAATCTAGATCCATATAAATAATGTCTCCATATCTTAAGTACGAAGACAACTGCTGCTAGTTCTAGGTCATGGGTAGGTAGTTCCTCTCATGAATCTTCAGTTTCCTAGAAGCATATGCTACCACCTTCCCATCCTGCATAAGTACTCCACCTAATCTGGAACCACACGCATCACAATATACTACAAAGGGTTCATTTAGGTTAGGTAGTACTAAGATCGGTGCAGAGGTCAATCGTTTCATAAGCTCTTGGAAACTATTCTTACAATGAGTATCCCACGTGAACAATTCCCCTTTTCGGGTCAACTTAGTTAAAGGTAAGGCCAACTTGGAGAATCCTTCTATGAACCTACGGTAATAACCTGCCAATCCTAGGAAACTTCTAATCTCAGTTACTGACTTAGGTGCTTTCCATTCTAATACACTCTCCACCTTGGTAGGATCAACAGCTATTCCACCTCTTGAGATTACATGTTCTAGGAAACTTACTACTTCTAACCAAAATTCACACTTAGACAACTTGGCAAATAATTGTTTCTCCTTAAGGGTTTGCAAAAGTATCCTTAAATGTTCATCATGCTCTTCCTTAGTCTTAGAGTACACTAAGATGTCATCTATAAACACAACCACAAATGAGTCTAGGTAAGGATGAAATATTCGGTTCATGTAATCCATAAACACTGCTGGTGCATTAGTCACACCAAAAGGTATAACCAAATACTCATAATGGCCATAACGGGTTCTAAAGGCGGTTTTAGGAATATTAGAAGACTTCACTCGGATATGATGATAACCTGATCTCAAGTCGATCTTACTAAACATACAAGATCCTCTCAATTGGTCCATAAGGTCATCTATCCTAGGTAGTAGATACTTATTCTTGATTGTCACTTTATTAAGTTGGCGATAATCCACACACAACCTCATAGAGCCATCCTTCTTCTTAACCAACAATATAGGTGCACCCCATGGTGAAATAATAGGTCTTATAAATTGTTTATCTAAAAGCTCTTCCAATTGCTTCTTAAACTCAGACAATTCTAAGGGAGACATCCTATACGGTTCCATGGATATGGGTCCAGCACCTGGTACAAGGTCAATGCTAAATTCAATCTCACGCTATGGTGGTAAACTAGTGACATCTTCAGCGAATACTTCAGGGAATTCACACACAATAGGAATATCTCGTATTACCACTTTTTCTTAAAATTCCAATGAGGCAAGGATCATGTATAACTGGGCATCTTCCTTCAAAAGTGCCTTCACTTGGTTGGTGGACATATTGTTATGCTTATCCCTCTCTTCTGACTCCATGAATTCAATGGTTTTACAAAAAAAATCTACGCGAACACGGTTGGCAGAGAGCCAACCCATACCAAGAATCACATCAACTACATGCAAAGGTAGACACACTAAGTCAACTCGAAAGTCCCTTCCACACACATGGATGGAAATGTCAAGACAAACACTGGAGGTATCAATAGAATCACTAGTTGGGGTATTCACAATCAAATCATACTGTAAACGAGATACAGGTAGTCCTAAACATCTATCACAGTCAAGAGACACAAAGGAATAAGTGGCACCACAATCAAATAGCACAAATAAAGGAGTATCACTTATGAGACATGTACCTTGGATCAAGTTGTCTTTCTTAGATGCTCCTACACCACTGAGGGCAAAGACTCTTCCATTGGATTTAGGTCGGCTGGCTTGGGAACTCTGGTTTCCAGGTTGTGGAGTCTTCCTTGGGTAGGGGCATGTGGTGCTAATATGGCCTTGTTGTTGACAATTAAAACAAGTAATTCAAACATCTCTACATTCATATGCCATGTGACCCTGTTTACCACACCTGTGACATCGGATAGGAGTAGTTGGATCACCATTATTACCGTTGTTCTTGCTCGAGACTTGACTCATGTTGTTACTATTTTCGTTACTAATTCCTCGTCCATTGGGGTTTCCTCTACCACTACCATCACTATGACTGTTTCCATTTCCTTTTCCGTTACCACTACTAGCTCCTTTTCCAGCTGAAAGACTGTATTGTTGATGATTTTGACGACTTCTAGATTGACTAGGAGGAAAAGGGTAAGGTTTTCCTCTATTATGCTGCATAGATCTCTTGTCCTTCACGGTACTAGTATTTCGGTAATATGCCTTTTCATCATGACTATCCTCATCATAAATCCTACTCTTATTCACTAGGGTAGGAAAGTCACGGATCTCTTGGATTCTAACCTGTTTCTTGATCTCTGGTCTGAGTCCCATTTCAAACTTGATGCACTTAGACTTTTCTCCTGCCTCTCCAACATAGAGTGGATAGTACCTGGATAATTCCTCGAACTTAGCAGCATACTCCGCTACCAACATATTCCCCTGTTCTAATTTAACAAATTCCATCTCATTTCTATTAAGGATATCTTCAGGGAAATACTTAATTAGAAACATGTTCTTGAATATATCCCAAGTAATTGCAGTCCCTGCATTATCTAAACGTTGGCGCGCATTATCCCACCAATGTTCAGCTTCCTCCGTCAACATAAAGGTACCAAGATGCACTTTATGACCTTCGGGACATGCCACTCCTCTGAAAATTTTCTCAACTTCTTGCAACCACTTTTGAGCTCCATCAGGATTATAGTGACCTTCAAACAATGAAGGGTTAGCCTTGTGGAATCGATCCATCACCTTGAATTCATTTATTTGCACATTTCCTTGGCCACCATTGTAGCTAGTAGCTTGAGCAACAGCTTGAGCAGCAATCTGTGCAGCATGAGTAGCAGCTTGCGCAGAGGCTTGTGCAGTAGCTTGAGATTCAGCCAAAGCTTGGAGAGCCTGCACTGTAACTCCTGCCATGGACTCTAGAGCCTCAGCAAACGAGCAAACATAAACACAAACACAAACACAAACAACGAGGGGGTGAGTATCGAAATTATGTAACAATATAAAATACACGAGGAGAACACGCAAACAATCAAATTATCACAACCTCAAAAAAAATAAAGTGTATAATATCAACGGTTTATCAAATTCATTCACAATAAGATAATCACAAGGATGAAATGTTATGCATGTCCTATACTCTACACTTCATCATTGGGTACCATTCTACTCTGAAGTACTAGGTTAGGAGGCTTGATACTATGCCACTACAAGATTGGACGGACAATTCATGAATGGCCAAGTCCTCATAGATCCCCTCAACTCAACCAGAGACATATATACGCGACGATCGGGGTACTCTTATGTTGCACGGTAGCTCCCGACCTTAGGGAATAACCCACTAATCCACTTAGGAATTCCCCACTAGAGGTACCCCCAAGGTCTATCAGTCTTACCTTACAGTTCGACTGTATCCCTCCACGATCAGGCTCATTCAGTTGTACATCCCTGAATCACTAGGTTTGTCAAACCCTCCCTATATGATGACAAAATAGTTCTAACTCCAAAATCACAACTCAATAAATTTCAGTTTGACTTCACAACATTCATCATTATGTATATATATATCAGTCAATCACAATTAAATCCAATTTCTGGTTTGCACTACTCACAATATCAATCACAAATAAAAGGTCAAACAGTGGCATATTCAAGTGATATCACAATCTCATTCAAGTAGCAAGAATACTCCAATACATATCATTCACATAGTAACAATCAACATAATATTCATAAAATCAGACAACATACAATCTTGATATAAATAATTTCACGGCAATTCTATTGCTAAATTATATTTTAATCCTTACTATTACCATCCACATTTTATTAATTAATTATTATTACTCAATAGGGCTCAACCGTATGTAGTAAGCCCCGAATGAACATCTAGGAATTTCAATATTCCCGTTCATCTCACGTTATTTTATACTCATAAAATCGAACCTCATCTCACCCCTTACCTTAGCTGAAGATTTTTCCCAACGAAGTTGATCCGCTGATTTAATGTGTCATGTCTTCGCCAACCACCGTCTCTAACAGTCCACGAGCGAGAATAAATCAACACAACAACCAATTACAAATTAGTTACTTACTCCAATAGGTAGTTAATTAATTTATTAATAATACGTTGATACTTTATCTAATAATACACTAATGCATTGTAATATAATTCAAAAATATATTTAATATCGTTAAACACATATATTACTATAATCAAATTTTATTTAACAACGTATGATAGAAAGAACTTAATATTATGTCTATAATATATATATATATATATATATATATATATATATAT
>JBBPBR010000006.1:597740-612387 GCA_037974775.1 Cicer pinnatifidum | reverse complement strand
AAAAAAACCAACAATTAGTAAACGGAGATAAAAATTTAATTTTAGAAATGAAGGAGTAACATTATTTTAAACAAAAAATAGAAGGACTAAGTGCCCAAAAATAATACTAATACATTGATGTCTATGATTAATTGCCAATTTAGTTTAAGGCAAACCAAATAGTATTAATTAATATATCAAACTCTTAAAAATCAAAATCTTAACTCATCAATATGAATTAAATTGATTGATTAACTTTATGTATATATATACATCCCTCCGATTGTTAAAGTAAAACATATTTCAAGCGTAACTTTCCAAATTTGTTCATTTATCACAAATAAAAAAAATGAAAGGAAGTAAGAGTTATTGGGTCACACTAATAGTGACAGTGTGGATGAGTGTAATGGTGAGAAAATCAAAGGGTGTGCGATCTTTAAAAAATCAAGTGTCACAATTTATAGAAGAAGACGTACAATTAGGAACGAAATGGGCTTTCTTAGTTGCTGGTTCTAGCGGTTTTGACAATTATAGGCACCAAGCTGATGTATGTCATGCATACCAAGTATTAAAAAGTGGTGGTCTTAAAGATGAAAATATCATTGTTATGATGTATGATGATATTGCCAACCACCCTAAAAACCCAAAGCCTGGCGTTATAATGAATAGGCCAAATGGGCCAAATGTTTATGAAGGTGTTCCTAAGGTACCTATGTATCTCAATTTTTTATACTAATTTAGTCTTTTTAATGAGTATATATATAATAGAGGTGCATTGACTAAAATTTGTACATGAATTTGTTTTTAGGATTACACAGGAGACAATGTTAACCCAACTAATTTTTTTGCGGTACTTAATGGACACACAACTAGTACAATTGGAGGCACTGGTAAGGTGCTGAATACAAATTCAAATGATTCTATTTTCATTTACATGGTTAGCCATGGTTCTATACACTCATTCGGTTAGTAACTGCCTCATATATGATTTATGTATTTTTATTTTTTTTTTAAGAAACTCATACTAAATATGAGAACAAGTTGTGCTAGATTATTTTATTTTGTAATAATGCATATATTTTTATTTGATCAGATATGAATAATGAAGGAGATATATGGGGCGTCGACTTAGTAATTGCATTGAAGAGAAAACATGATACTTTATCCTACAAAAAGATGGTGAGTTTCCTTAGATATTTTTTATAGAAAAAAAAATATATAGTTATTTCAGCTACTCCTTTATATATATATATATATACATACTAATTTGTTGAAAGCATAACTTTATGATTAATTTTACTAACAAATATATCTTATACAAATAAAAACTTAAGAAAAAATTATATTTAACAAATTTAATGAAAGGTGATATACATCGAATCATGTTTTGCTGGGAGCATATTCGACGATATTCTTCCAGATAATATAAGTATCTATGCAACCACATCTTCCAATGGAGAGGAGAATAGTTTTGCAATGTACTGTCCTGGAACACCATATTCTCCACCAGCTGACATTACATTTTGTTTGGGAGATACATATAGTATTGCTTGGATGGAAGACAGGTACTCTTCAATAATTCAATAATATAAATGTTTTATTAATTTATTAGCTTTTCATTGCTCCCATATTTTTCTTTTTTAAATTTCATATCATTATTACAAGTAATACAAATTTAAATTTTTCTCCGCTCTTAAATAAATATTAAAGTTGGTTATAAAAAAAATTACACATATTTAATTTGTCTCTATAAAATACTATTAAATTAGTTGTTTAGAGACTCAGTTAATATTTAATTTAATTTTTTTAAGACATTTTTATCTAGCAAGTGAAATAATTGATCTCTCCTATCTTTTGAATCGGGATCTGCCCCTGCTAATATAAAATCTAAGAAAATAAATATTCTATGAAAAATCAATTTTATCCATTCCTCAAAGTTTGATACATAATCAATATTAAGGATAATTTAGTCATTATCATTTAATTACTCTTCCATCTATACTTTTATAACAATACAAATTTTTGTTTGATATGGACCTTAAGAGTCATCTATTTTCCTATTAAATATCTCTTTACAATTCTACCTATAAGTTGATAATAAATATTTTGATTTTGATTTATGAAACAGTGAAACTAGTAATAGATTGACTCAAACTCTATACGGTCAATATAAAAATGTAAGTATGGAACTCAATATATTCATGTGTGTAAATATGGTACTCAAATAATATTGATTCATTATTAAATACTTTTAATAATGTACAGGTTGCAAAGAGATTAGAAAATATTGATCCAGTTTACATATCTCATGCGATGGAATACGGAGATAAATCTGTAAGCAATGATTTTATAGGCACATATTTCGGTGACGGCTCTGCAAGTTCAAGTTCTCAGTCTTCCTATGAACACTTCAATATGAAAACAGGATTAGTTAAACAAGACGATGCTTCTTTACTTCATTTGAAGCTTGAGGTTATTCTCAATTTTTTTATCTTATTACAAACATGTCTTTATATAGATTCATATACTAGAAAAAATTGAATGATATTTAATATTTTTCTCATGAAATTAAGTCTATGCACTATATATAGGTTTAAATACTAAAAAAATTCAGCATTTATTATCATGAGATTAAGTTCTATACACTACCATTATCCAATCAAATCACGTGATAATTTCAATTTATTATCTTAGTTTATAAATATCTAGTGAAATATGATTGGATGAATATGCAAACTATTTTTGTATTTTATATATAAATTAAATTATTTTTCATTGCAATTTGAAAATAAATGATATTTCCCAATTTTAGTCTATGATTCTTCTTAAATATTGTAGTTGGAAAAAGCACATGATGGTTCAAAGGACAAGTCAAAAGCACAAAAAGAATTAGATGATGAAATTGCTCGTAGGAAGCATGAGGAGTATACTATCAATCTTATAATAGATCTTTTGTTTGGAGAAAAGAAAGACTCTCTTAGAAAAGATCATGTTCGTAAAGTCAATTTACATGATGTCGATTATTGGGATTGTCTTAAAATGCTTGTAAGCAAAATAGCATATAATTTATTAATTTTACCACTTCCTTTAATTAAATTATTTATAAAGAAAATTTTAGTTGTTGGTGCAATACATATTACATAGTAAGTCATTATGTTTCCACTATATTTTATGCAGCGGAAAACGTATCAGGATCATTGTGGTATCTTATCACCATATGGAAAGAAGTTATACTCAAGAGTTTCTGTTACCATGTGCAACGTTGGCATTTCAAAAACGCAAATGATTGCAGCAACATCTCAAGCTTGTTCCATAAAAAATCATATTTCTTAAATTTCCTTGTTAAGGTGTAGTGAAAATTATATATTGATAAATAAATTGTCTTAGATTTTAGGAAATGTATAATCCTTCTTATTTTTAGTAGCTTATTGCTATTATAGTTATGGTGTACTCCTTAGAGAGAAGTTTGAATTTCCGTTTGAGATAATTTGTTGACATATTTACGCCCTTCTTATAAGAGTAAATATATCTACTACTACTTATATTTTATTTTACAATGAACTTTATACTTCAGTAATTTCATACAACTTACGACGAATCTATAAATGATATATAGATTGTAACACCCTAATTTATTGTTATATCTTAATTTATTATTATTATAAATTAGTGACATTTTTTATACATGTGTTTCTAGTTTAAAAAAAAATAAATAATATTAATAATAATATATTTGGATGGTTATTATCTTATGCCTCATATTTTAATAGTGGTGTTTTCTAGACCTTTATTATTTAAATTTACTTTTATGAAATATAAATATAAAATAACTATATTATTTATATATAAAATATAATAATGATGATCCCATGCGATACTAAATTGGTCGTACAGTAGTCTAATAATATATGTTAATAGTCTACTAATATATGTTAATAGGTTAAGTAATAAATTGAATTCGTGATGTGTTATATAGCCCATTTAATTGGGACTGTCAATCGGAGTATTGGAGAAGCAGGCTATCCCGATTTTGAAAGCATCTTGGATTACTCCTAAAACAAATAGAATCTCTTACTATCTTGTAAGCTAATAATAGCCTAAGTAATAACCTAACCCTTTGTTTTATTATCTTCCTATGCTAGCAGCGCAGCCACACATATATATACAGCCTCTTTCAATTTTAGCATACATACGCCCACACCATGAAAGCTATTATTATCATCTTCATATACATATTAAAAATCATATTATCGTCGAGAGTTGTCCTCCTCTTCTGTGATCTTTTCTAACCTCTTATTAGTGGAGCAACAATTGAGTGTATCTCTTTTTTCTTTTTGATTTCTTTCTAACCAACAGTGGGATACGATTATGGCCTCAACTCAACCAATCACAGTGCCGTTTTTCTCAAAAATGACCATTTTCTCTCTTGGAGCAGACTGTTTTGATATTTTCCAGCCACCGTAGTTATCATTTGGGGAAAACACACATTGTTTTAAATTCCTTTTGTTGTTATCTTCAGAAAACACTACTCATACGCGTAATTTTACAAAGTTGACGTCGAACCCTATTGATGCTCCTACACATCGGTGAGTCTTGTCACTTATGAATTTTATTTCTCTTTAACTCGGTTGAATTTAATAAATTAAATTGTATATATATATATATATATATATATATATATATATATATATATATATATATATATATACCTAATTACAAACTGTGTCTGATAAATTTTGTATTTAATATTTCTTGTTGATTTGGCAAATTTTATTTTATCTCAAAAGTTTTAGTCAGTTTAATAAAAGAAATTCATCTTATTTAATTAATACAATTGTTCTATAATTCTCAGTCGATGCACTAGCTCAGGTTGCATATAACTCTAATGTTAATCAATATCATATATAAGCATAAGGCAAAGGCTACTGCCTCTAAAACCTTGTTGCCGCCAATCAAACAGGGAGTTTGCTTTCTACCCATAGTTAACCTATATCTCCCTGGGTATCGCATGATAGATCCCCACCCAATCTCTTTTTTTAATTTTATTTTCAATACCTCCCTACATATCAATAAATCAACCACAATCACATAATTTCGTTTTAAGTCTATTACACACGGATTGTGATTCTCGGTCGTGATTTTGTTGGCTTCTACTATCAGATTAAAGAATCAAGCATATATTACTTTCTACAGGATCTTTGATTTGTTTGAGACGACGACCGACGAAGAAATGACTCATTAGCATACCAGATTTATTGGACGGAATCTTCAATCGAGGTAAGGGGTGAGATGAGGTTCGGTTTTATGAGTATAAAATAACGCGAGATGAACGGTAATACTGAAATTCCCATATGTTCATTCGGGGCTTACTACGCACAGTTGAGCCCTATTGAGTAATAATAATTTATTAATAATATATGAATGGTAATAGTGAGGACTAAAATATAATTTAGAAACCTATAGAATTGTGTGAATTAATTTATATTAAGATTGTGTGTTATTTGATTTTATGAAACATATACTAATTGTTATTGTATGAATGATATGTATTTGAGTGTTCTTGTCTACTTGATTGAAATTCTGATATTACTTGAAAGTGCACCTAATTGATTCCTTATTATGTGATTGATGAGACTAGACTGTGTATTGTGAGTAGTGTAAATCAAATATTGGGATTTTATGTGATTGATTGATATAACTATATATATAATGATGAATATTGTGAAGTCAAACTGAAACTTATTGAATTGTGATGATCGAGTAAGTCTGAGATATGTGTTGTAGATTTTGGAGTTAGGATTATTTTGTCATCATATAGGGAGGGTTTGACAAACCTAGTGATTTGGGGAAGTACAACTGAATGAGCCTGATCGTGGAGGGATACAGTCGAACTGTAAGGTAAGACTGATAGACCTTGGGGGTACATCTAGTGGGGAATTCCTAAGTGGATTATTGGGTTATTCCCTAAGGCCGCGGACTTGGCCATTCATGAATTGTCCGTCCACTCTTGTAGTGGCTTAGTATCAGACCTCCTAACCAAGTACTTCAGAGTAGAATGGTACCAAATGATGAAGAAGTATAGAGTATAGGACATGCATAACATTTCATCCTTGTGATTGTTTGATTGTGATTGAATTAGATTAACCTTTGATACTATGTTCTTGAATGTTCCTCTTTATTTGTGTTGTTTTGACTACTTGCCTGTTCTCCTCGTTTATCTTATACTATTACATAATTTCGAAACTCACCCCTCGTTGTTTGTGTTTGGCGTTTGCGATGGACGCAGATGAGTTGCAAGCTGCAGGTGATGACTTGTTCCATCAAAGTGGCGGAAGCCATCCTGTCTTGAAGACTTTTATTATATGTTTTGTTGTTAACATCTTTAGCTTGGGAATTCCCGCTCTGATAGTGACATCGGGTTGGGACTACATTTACATTTATCATTAAACTTATATATGTGTGCTTCAAAAAGGATTTTGTTGACTACTGTTATGATTTCGAGTTGTTAAGTTTGACGAAAATTTTGGATTAATGTGATATGTTCATGATTACGTGATAATCTTTACCCTTTAAGAAAAATATTTGAAAGTTTATTTATTTGTTTTTTTTTAGAATTTCATTATTTTAAAACTAAAATTTGCAATAAAAAGTTACTATTAATTTTGGGTTTAGGGTGTCACATTAGTGGTATCAGAGCAGGTCTGTCCAATCAGACCGTGGGTTATATGTTTGTTGTGCTTGCATGCTTACTCTGTTCATTGTTGATTTTTTTTAATTGTTTTTATTTATTTTACTATTACTCTGCAATGACTTTGTTCTAAGAGAGCTATTTGTTGTGCAAACGTATTATGGGGTATTTCATGTGGATTGTTTCTGTCTCCATGTTGGCACTACGTTTAAGTGTAGGCTAACCAATTTTAGTTAGGTTGGGATCATTGATTGGTGGACCAATGGTGTTGCGACTAGAAATGTTGAAGCCATTGGTAGTCAAGCTTTACTTGTTTTCATTTTTTTTTTTTTTTGTAAAAGTAGCTATGTTTTTCGGATGCCTAACATTATCTATACTTTCCTCTTATTTATAAACTTGTAAGAGTATTAACTGTTACAATGGAGAGGTTATTCTTAGGGAGATATTAAAGTTAAGTTTTTTAATTTTTAACTAAATATGTTGGGTTATTTTGATAAGTAGTCGAAATAAGAAGTGCAAGGCTTAGATGATCCTAGAAAAAAAAAAGGAGATTTTAGAAGGATCATAGAAGTAAGATTGTCATGATATTTTTATACTTCATGAGTGTTACGTGTATTTACCTATGTGTGACCTTATCACTAGAAAGTTAGACTTGTCCCATTTTAGTATTGTTGATCTTGGTGAAGCTTGTGATTTGTTCAAGTTTAAGGCATGTAATTGTGTAATATATTAGATAAAGAGATACTCTTAAATTAAGATTAGTGGAAGGAACATGAACTATTAATTTTTACCTTAAAGATTTATGAGTATGGGCCTTGTTGAGTCCAACGTGAAAACCATAGTAAAGATAATAGCTTGAACTAGTAGAGTTGAGATTATTTTATTATAGGTGTATGAAACCATCTGAGTCATACATGCGAGTTAAAAAAAAAATATAGAAAAAATAGAGGGAAGGACATAGCGTTGATTCTTAGGAGCTCAAACTAATATCAATCATATTGGTAAGAAATTTTTTCTTTATTTGAAGAAAGTATGAACTTGATTCTTAGCTTGTAAGAGAGTGGTACCTAAGAAAATTATATTGAGTGTTGTTGATCGGCTGGAAAAACAAAATTTAATATTTGTGATCATTCTATTTCAGGTAGACTCATGTTTTATTTTTCTAATTTGTGAACTAATTTTGCTCTCGAGTTATCCAATTTTGATTCCTATTCATGTTCAAACGAGATAACTGATCCATGTGTATTGTAACATACGGTTGAACCTCATCATCATTGTGCAGAACATACAATTGTGCATGCTCCCATTCTATCCTTGATATAGTCAGTAGTCTCCTTCCAATTATCCCTTCTCCTGATATTCTTCTTGAATGACGAGACATAGGAAGCCCTATGGATTCAACATTGGACAGATATTCAGTACAAAATTCAGCAGCTTCTTCAACAATGTATAGTTCAACAATACAACTTTCTGGTCGACTTCTACTTTTTACGTACCCTTTTAATATTTTCATCTATCATTCTATTGGATACATTCATCTCATATAATATGGCCCACAAAGTTGTGTCTCCTTAACCAGATGAACAGTAAGGTGAACCATTATATCGAAAAACGAGGGTGGGAAATACATTTCAAGCTCACACAAAGTAACAACAATTTCCCTCTGCAATGTCGGTAATTTCTGAGGATCGATCACTTTACTACAAATTTTCCTGAAGAAGAAACATAATCTAGTTAAGGCTCGTCGAACTTTTTCAGGTAAAATGGAACGTATACCTATTGGTAGCAAATGCTCCATTAGAATATGACAATCATGGGTCTTCAAACCTTTTAACTTGAGGTCTTTCATACAAACCAAATTTTTAATGTTTGAAGAGTATCCTTCTGGAACTGTAACTTCATGTAGAAATTTACAGAAAACAATTTTTTCCTTTCTAGATAGAGTATGAGCGGCTGGAGGTAGATATGTGCGATTTCCTTTCTTTATGGGACCCATTCATTTCTTATTCCCATATCGACCAAGTCCAATCTTGCATTGATGCCATCTTTAGACTTTCCTGGATCATTGAGTAACGTACCAATAACACTATCAAATACATTTTTTTCAATATGCATCACATCGAGGAAATGTCTTATATACAATGACTTCCAATATGGCAATTCAAAGAAAATTGACTTTTTTTTCCACCCAGTTTTGAATAGCTCTCTCGCAAAAGGTTTGCCAAATTTATTGGTCAAACCTTTTACTTTTTCAAGTATTTGATATCCAGTCGTTGCTAAAGGAGCTTTACCTTCCTCTGATTTTCCACTGAATACATTTCTCCACCCACAATACTGATGATTATAAGGTAAAAATGTACGATGTCCAAGAAACAAATTCTTCTTACAATGTTTCAACCGCATCCAATTTGTACTCTCTTCACATATAGGACATGCACATTGACCTTTAATGCTATATCTTGATAAATTACCATATGTTGGAAAATCATTAATTGTGTCGAACAATATAGCCCTCAAATTGAAACATTCTTTCTTATACCCATCATAAACTTCCACACCTGTCTCCCACATAATTTTTAAATCTTCAATTAAAGAAGTCAAGTATACGTCGATATCATTCCCTAGTTGTTTGGGTCTAAAAATTAACAGAGACAACATCAAAAACTTACGCTTCATACATAACCATGGAGGTAGGTTATAAATCAACAAAATCACATGCCACGTGCTGTGTGAGATGCTTTGAAGACCATGTGGATTCATTCCATCAACAGAAAGTGCAAGTCTTAGATTTTTTGACTCTATCCCGAATTCAAGATACTCGTGATCAATTTTTTCCCATTGTGGGGAATCTACAGGGTGTCGAAATCCCATCTCTAATTCTTTCATCTGCATGCCATATCAAGTGTTTTGAATCTTCTTCACTGCGATACATGCGCCTAAATTTTGGTACTATAGGAAAATACCACACGACTTTTGCTGGAATAGATTCTTTCTTCTTATATCGAGAGACATTGCATTTCGGACATGCCTTTAGTAATTCATATTCGTTTCGAAATAAAATGCAATCGTTAGGACACACATGAATCCTTTCGTAACTCATGCCAATAAAGCACAAAATCCGTTTAGCCTCGTAGGTTCAACTGGGAAGTTCATTATCATCTGGCAACATATCTTTTAAGAGTGTTAATAATTCTGCGAAGCTTTTATCAGACCATCTATTACTCACTTTTAAGTTGTACAACTTTAATATCACCGATAGTCTTGTGAATTTAGTACAACCATTATATAATGGTTTCTCTGCATCACTCAACAAACTCTCAAACATTTTAGGACAATCCCGAAGATCTTCTTCAATTGCTTTTGCAATCTCCACAACTCAGTCCGGCTCTTATGTATTTGTATCGAAGTCAGTTGAAACATATGTCAAACCATTCTCAAAATTAATGTTTCCTTTTTTTTTTCTCACCATGTCTTATCCAACATGTATAGCTCTGATCAATTCCATTCCATACTAAATGTCCTTCCAATTCATCTTCTATAATGCGTTTTCCAAAACAACATTTTAAACAAGGACAAACGACTCTATGTGGATCTTTTGCATTCTTCACTGCAAACTCAACAAACTCCTTCACTCAATTTTCATACACTTTTGATAATCGATTGACAGACATCCATTTCCGATCCATATTATATGACAATCTAACAATTTCAAAACAAAAAGATTTCAAACAGAACAAATCAACAAATTTCAAAAAGAAAAGATTTATTACGTAACAATTTATTAGTTTTTAATTATTAAAGAACTAAAGATTTTTTGACAACAAATTAATAAATACAGTACCTGAGACAACGTATCCAATTTTTTTTAGAGGAGAAGTAGATGGCCGCACAGTACGTAGAGGAGAGGAGGGTTCCTAGAGTAGAGGTGATGAGGGTTCGTAAATTTGTTTTAAATTTGTTTTTATTTATTTAAAGTAAATGATTTTTATTTAAAGTTAATGATTTTACAGCGCTTGTAATAAAAGCGCTCTAATAGATCCTTTAATTATGCGAAAACACAAGGCTTTTACAACGCTTGTAACAAAAGCGCTCTAATAGGTCATTTAATTATTTGAAAGCGCATGTCTTTTACAACGCTTGTAACAAAAGCGCTGTAATAGGTCATTTAATTATTTGAAAAAGCGCATGTATTTTACAGTGATTGTGAAAAAATCGCTGTAATAGGTCATTTAATTATTTGAAAGCGCATGTAATTTACAGCGCTTGTGAAAAAAAGCGTTGTAAAACATTATGTGAGGGCGCTTCATTTTACAGCGCTGTGTGTAAAAACGCTGTAAAAGCCTTGTAAACATTATGCGCAAACGCTATATGACCCTACAACAGCGCTTGTCAGAAAAGCGTTGGATTAAGCACAAAGAAGAAGAAGAAATGAATTGAATTGAACTACGCGGGTGTGGAAACAAAAGTGCTACAATTGGAGGATCACCCTAAAGATCTAGGTCCACCTACAAGATAGGTGACATCGACAACACTAGAATCTCATAACAACTCACTACCTCAGTGACAGTCAGTAGGGGATCATTCACCAGAAGTGGAAGCTCTGACTGGACCCACCTAGACGGTCCTACAATAGATAAATAAAGTTAGACAAATAAAAAAAAGTAATTAGTCAAAATATTTACTTTTGTTATTTTATTTAAAACATAATTTTACTTTACTTATTTAAAAATAAAAATATATAAATTATCAATAGTTGAATAACATGTAAGAAAAGATAAAAATAATAGAAATCACAAAAAACATAGTTGAATAAAAAGGAGCAAAGGATTGAGAAAAATAAACATACAAAATTTTTACCAATAAATAAATAAATTTTACTAATAAATAAAGTTTTTTCTTATGATTTTAGTTATTTGAGTCAAAATTGAATAGATAAATGTATCAACACTTTTAATTTAGTTAATTAAATATATACTATAATAATACACACGTAGACAAATAAATAATAATTAGTCAAAATATTGGTAGTACTTATAATTTGTTTTACTTTTGTTATTTTGTTTAAAACATAATTTTACTTTACTTTTATAAAAATAAAAATATATAAATCATCAATAGTTGAATAACACGTAAGAAAACATAAAAAATCATAGAAATCATAAAAAAAAAATAGTTGAATAAAAAGGAGTAACGGATTGAGAAAAATAAACATACAAAATTTTTATCAAAAAATAAATAAATTTTACTAATCAGAAAATGTAGCGTTAGCTATGTCGACACTAAAAGGGTGATTAAAATTAAAAATAGAGTAGCATCTACCATATTTTAGTTAGTGTTGACTAGTCTGACACTATCAATTAATAATAACATTAAAAATATGGTAGTTAAATACAACTTTTCATGAATGAACAAATGAAACATCTCACTTCTCCTTTCAAACAACACCATTTGAACCAACTTTATTAAGATATAGTAACAAATAAAATAAAATAATAGTACTAATTGAGCTTAAGTTGAAAACAAATAAAATAATACTAGTACCATATTTGACTGATGCCGTATTAAATAACATACCAGGTTCTGAAAATTAAATTGGAAACTCATTAATTAAAAATATATGGAAAAACAGTAATCTTTCCAAATTTAAGGTATGCAAATTAGTATATATATATATCCCTCTTAATTATTAAAGTAAAGCATATTTTCACAAATAAAAAAATGAAAGGAAGTAAGAGTTATTGGGTCACACTAATAGTGACAATGTAAGAAAAGATAAAAATCATAGAAATCACAAAGAACATAGACATAGTTGAATAAAAAGGAGCAAATGATTGAAAAAAATAAACATACAAAATTTTTACCAATAAATAAATAAATTTTACTAATAAAAAAATGTAGCGTCAGCTATGTCGATGCTAAAAGAGTGATTAAAGTTAAAAATAAGGTAGCATCTACCATATTTTAGTTAGTGTTGATTAGTCTAACGCTATCAATTAATAATAACACGAAAAAATATAGCAGTTAAATACAGTTTTTCATGAATGAACAAATGAAACCTATCACTTCTCTATTCAAACAACACCATTTGACCCAACTTTATTAAGATAGTAACAATGATGATTTTTAAGTAGTCAAAATACTAATTGAAAATTAAATAATGATGCCGTATTAAATAATATACCAATTATCAATGATGCCGTATTAAATAACATACCAGGTTCTGAAAATTAAATTGGAAACTCATTAATTAAAAATATATGGAGAAACAGTAATCTTTCCAAATTTAAGGTATGCAAATTAGTATATATATATATATATATCCCTCTTAATTATTAAAGTAAAGCATATTTTCACAAATAAAAAAATGAAAGGAAGTAAGAGCTATTGGGTCACACTAATAGTGACAATGTGGATTAGTGTAATAGTGAGAAAATCAAACGGTGTGCGGTCAATAAAAAATCAAGTGTCACAATTTATAGAAGAAGATGTAGTAGTAGGAACGAAATGGGCTTTCTTAGTTGCTGGTTCTAACGGTATTGATAATTATAGCCTCCAAGCTGATGTATGTCATGCATACCAAATATTAAAAAGTGGTGGTCTTAAAGATGAAAATATCATTGTTATGATGTATGATGATATTGCCAACCACCCTAAAAACCCAATGCCTGGCGTTATAATGAATAGGCCAAATGGACCAAATGTTTATAAAGGTGTTCCTAAGGTACCTATGTATCTCAATCTTTTATACTAATTTAGTCTTTTTAATGAGTATATATATAATACATGTGCATTGACTAAAATTTGTACATGAATTTGTTTTTAGGATTACACAGGAAAAAATGTTAACCCAACGAATTTTTACGCGGTGCTTAGTGGAAACAAAAGTGCTACAATTGGAGGCTCTGGTAAGGTGCTGAATACAAAATCACATGATTCCATTTTCATTTACTTGGTTTCCCATGGTGCTGTACACTCAATGGGTTAGTAACTGCCTCATATATGATTTATTTATTTATTTTTAAAAACCTCATACTAAATATGAAAACAAGTTGTGCTAGATATTTAAATATGCATATATTTTTATTTGATCAGTTTTAAATGAAGGAGTATTATGGGCCGGCGAATTCGTAAATGCATTGAAGAAAAAAAATAAAGCTTTAGGCTACAAAAAGATGGTGAGTTTCCTTAGATATTTTGTATAAAAAAATAGTTATTTCAGCTACTCCTTTATATATATGTAAAATATTACTTACTAATTTGTTGAGAGCATAATTTTATGATTAATTTTACTAACAAATATATCTTATATAAATAAAAATATTAACAAAAAATTGAGTATAAAATTATATTTAACGAATTAATTTAATGAAAAAGGTGATATACATCGACTCATGTCATTCTGGAAGCATGCTCGACAATCTTCTATCAGGTGAGATGGGTATCTATGGAACCACATCTTCCAAACCTGATGAGGTTAGTTATGCAATGTACTGTCCTGGATCACCATATTCTCCACCAGCTGGCATTACATTTTGTTTGGGAGATACATATAGTATTTCTTGGATGGAAGACAGGTATTGTTCAATAATTCAATAATATAAATGTTTTATTAATTTATTAGCTTTTCATTGACCTAATATTAGTTTAATATTTTATTTAATTTTTTTAAGACATTTTTATCTACTAAGTGAAATAGTCGATCTCTCCTCCCCAATACGTTGTTGTTATTATTATTAAATATTATTATTATTATTATTATTATTATTATTATTATTATTATTATTATTATTATTATTATTATTATTATTATTATTATTATATCTATTTTCCCTCTTTTCCGTTATACATTGTTAAATTAACAATTACTTTCTCCTTACTATATACCATTACTATTTATTATATATACTTACTGTATCTACAGAGTTTGTCAAAAGATAAATATCTCAAAATAAATATTGATTAATTTTGAGAAAAAATATT
>JBBPBR010000006.1:566259-588492 GCA_037974775.1 Cicer pinnatifidum | reverse complement strand
GGATTCTTTTAAAATAATTTAAGTATTTGAAATCAAATTTTAGAGTATTGATTAACTACTAAAATGATTTATGTACTACGAGATTTATTTTTGTTTTATGGTTGTTATATTAACTTCGAGTAAAACAAAAAAATAGTTGATTAATTTATCTGTTAATTGAAAAATCTTGTTTAAATTTTTTTAAAATGTTAAAGGTTGATTAAAAAAATTAATTAATACTTTAATTGTGATAAATTTGTAGTTTTTCTATGAGAATATTCTACATCATGATTCAATTATTGAATAAGTTATGTGCATGTATATGTGATTAGGTGAATGTGAAAGTGTTTATGTTTCATGCGTTTTTAGTGTTGGAAATTTATGAATAGTGTTTAGAGTAGTTGAGAGTGTTTAAAAGTGAAATAATTCTACATCTCTTTATTTTGATTGATGATTCATATTGATGCAAGTGTCCTTACTTTTGTTGTTATAATTAGTTTTAAATTACAAATAAATTATTAGGAAAGTGTGATTAAATGGGTTTTTAACTTGAAGTAAGGAGTAGAAGTTGTTGCACCGCCTTTGCACTCTTGAATCATGTTAAAATACTTTTAATTACCCATATTTGAATTTGAATGACTATAGTTATGCTTATCTTAAGTAGTTGACTATATGAGTAATGTAACACCCCAAATTTTATAATAAATTATTTTTTAATTAAATATTATTATAGATAAATAATTTGATGTTATATTTATTTATTTTATAATTTCAAATATACTCTAATAATGATAGTATTTAAAGTGAGTATTTAAAAAATACAAGTATAATTATAGTGATTATTTTGAATATGAGAATCTTAATTATTAATGTATTTTAAAAAAAATTAATTACTTTATTTTATAAAATATTAGGTTTGAAATATTAGTAATATTTTTAGAAATTAAATTATGTTTAAACATAAATAAAAAAATACAAAAAAAAAATGAGAAAGATGTGTTTTATAGATTAAGCCTCTGTACAAGAGTAAAATTTAATTAATTAATTAATTAATTAATAATAATAATAATAATAATAATAATAATAATATTAAAGAAAAAAAAAAGAATGAGAACAAATACAGAGAACATGTTTCCTCCTTCTTCTTCTTCTTCGTGTAAGCACCGCCACAACCGTTTCCCTCTTTCTCTTTTTCGTCAACCACGATCATTATGGTGGATACCTTACAAAACTGAGACCACATTCGTGATCGTTGTGACGTCCTCTTTCATTCTCAACTTGAATCGCAAGTTGAAACGTCTTATTTCTCTTTGTCAAAAATCAAACCTCCACCTTTTGATCAAGATTCCAGGCACCATGGCTATCACCAGCGAAAACCAAGACCATATTTGGACTCCACGAAACACCCTCTTTCGTTACCTATGCTCGAAATCGCCACCCATTACATTTAAAAAAATGGGTTTCCACCATTGTCGTGGCTATTTTCTTGATTTCCGGACAACGCGTTCATCATCTTGAAAAATTGATATCGTTTTTGGATTCCTCTAAACCTTCAAGAAGCACTACTCGTTTGTTTGTTGTAACATCTCAAATTAAAGAATTAAAAAAAATTAGAATTTTAAAATATTCTAATTTATAGAGTATTATGATTGTATTATTATTATTATTATTATTATTATTATTATTATTATTATTATTATTATTATTATTATTATTATTATTATTATTATTATTATTATTATTATTATTATTATTATTATTATTATTATTATTATTGTTATTATTATTATTATTATTACTACTATATCAACTATTAATTTGCATAAAATAAGGTAACAATAGTAAGTTGTTGTTTGTTTAAGACCGTAATAATAGGAAGTTTGTTTTGTTTGTTAACGGATTATGTGAAATAGATATTAGCAAACAAGTTGTTATAACAAACTTTTACTACTTAATTATCTATTATTAAGGAGTCAAACAAAACCAAACAAACAATCCTATATGAATTCAATATGTATTTGTATTATTTGTAACAACAAAGAGTTTAGTGGGGCAAATATAGGATACTTAGTCAAACTATCTTATAAATATTTAATTATAAATAGATACAAAGAAGAAAATAAAATTAAAAAAAAAAAAACTCAATAGAAAGAACTATATATGCCACCATAAAGAGGAGCGAAAGTATGATTGCGTTTGCAGTAGCAGCGGGTAGTAACGGCTAACACATACCAAAATATTTATAAAAAAAAAATAATTTAAGAGGTGAGTAATCACACCCTTTAAACTTTTATGGTACATTTATTTTGGAAATTTCGAATGGAAAAAGAGTTAGATATTATGGATGGTATTTTCTTATAAAAATATATTTTGTCGAAAACCTAACTCTATTAAAATTGAGATTTTATAAATTGTAATAAAAGATTATGAATTGATTTCTTTACTATTGTTTGTTGGATTACCGTTTTCATGATTGTTTGAATATATACTCTTTAAAAAGATTGTTTTATTATATTTTCTTGAATGATTGTTGTTATTATATATTCAAATGAAATATTATATTATAAATATGATTTTACGAATATAGTTGTCGAAATATAAATTATTTGGATTGTATGTGTTTGAGAAATATATATTCCTTAAAAAGATTGTTTTATTATATTTTCTTGAATGATCATTGTTATTATATATTCAAATGAAATAGTATATTATAAATATGATTTTTCAAATATAGTTGTTGAAATATGAATTATTTGGATTGCATGTGTTCGAGAGATATATATTCTTTAAAAAGATTATTTTATTATTTTTTCTTGAATGATAACTGTTATTATATAGTCAAACGAAATATTATGTCATAAATATGATTTTCCGAATATGATTGTTAAAATTATGAATAATTTTGATTGTGTGTGCTGGAGATGGGTCTTGTACCCCACCTATTGATGAGTTTTAAACTTCACAAAGAGATGAGGTTTTAAACTCCACATGGATGAGTTTTAAACTTCACAAAGAGTTGAGGTTTAAACTCCACCTGGATGAGTAATAAACTTCACAAAGAGATGAGGTTTAAACTCCACCTATTGATGAGTTTTAAACTTCACAAAGAGATGAGGTTTTACACTCCACATGGATGAGTTTTAAACTTCACAAAGAGATGAGGTTTTAAACTCCACCTGGATGAGTATTAAACTTCACAAAGAGATGAGGTTTAAATTCCACCTATAGATGAGTATTAAACTTCACAAAGAGATGAGGTTTAAACTCCACCTGGATGAGTATTAAACTTCACAAAGATATGAGGTTTAAACTCCACATGGATGGGTCTTGGACCCCACATATTGATGGGTTTTAAACTTCACAAAGAGATGAGGTTTAAACTCCACCTGGATGAGTATTAAACTTCACAAAGAGATGAGGTTTAAACTCCACATGGATGGGTCTTGGACCCCACATATTGATGGGTTTTAAACTTCACAAAGAGATGAGGTTTAAACTTCACAAATGGATGAGTATTAAACTTCACAAAGAGATGAGGTTTAAACTCCACGCAGATGGGTCTTGTACCCCACACTGGATGAGCTGGTGCTCCACCTGATTACATAATACTCACTTTGCATAAGTAGTATATCTCCATCATTGATTTGGTTGATTATTTTCTGCAGAATAAATGTCTATATTAGAATTATTTGATTATGATAGATGTGGATTATCGTTAACTTAATTGATGAGCTTTTATTAATTTTTGGAAGTAGTTGGTTATTATAGAGAAATCTTAGCTATATCATGAATAGTTCTAAAGAATATTTTTGGATGAAGGCGGGTGCCATGATCGACTTTCCTGTTACCGCTCCGGCTGAGAATAATACTTGTTTTAAAATTGTGTGTATTATTCACTGGGATTTTGTATCTCATTAAAGTGTTATTTTCATATACTAAGACCATTGGGAACGTCGAGAGATGAGAAGTCCTACCTCCCTAGAGAAGAATGATTTCTTTCGATTAGGTTAATAGATCAAGTATAAGTAGACATAATGTCTACATCGTACTTTATGTTGGGATAAGACACTATTTGCCCAGTTTTGAATATTTTAATTATTAAAGATTTTCCAGTTGTAAGGATTTATTTTGAGATTTCATAATATTACTTCTTTCTAACAATTCATTGTTTATTACAATACCTTATTCTCTTATGTAATTTTGAAATTTTATCCGTTATTATCTCAATTTTTATACCCACATAACTAGGCGTTACATTTTGGTATCAGAGCCAGTTCGAACCTAGATCTGACTATGGTGTGGTTTTACTTTATTATTATTTTTATAAAAAAATAAAATTAAAACTTGGGCTTATAGGATTGGTCGTTATAGTCATACATTTTATGACGAGTAACAAGCGAGGTACGAATGACGCACTTGCTAAGGATCTCTGCTTGATAGCGATAGCCACAGAGAATAGACAAAGATTCTTCCTCATTTGAGAGGACTCAATGTCGAATTGGTAACAGTCGTAGACCCCCAATATATTAGGCTTTCTGAATTTCGAAAGAGCAATCCTCCACCTTTTCGAGGTTGATCCAATCAAAGCACAAGTGTGGTTGTTGAAGTTAGAGAAGATATTTAGCATCATGCATTGTCTTGACTCAAACAAATAGGATTGTTGTTTATATATCAGAGTCTAATGTTGAGCATTGGTGGATTTTTATTATAGGAGGTCTGCTGACAAAACGAGCTTATTTTACTAGGGATAGGTTTCAAGAGTAACTTCAAGGAAAGTATATTCTCCACAATGTTCGTATTCAAAAGGAAATAAAGTTGATTCATATTCGTCATAGGGATATTTCAGTTGTAGAGTATGTCGCCACATTTTGAAGCTACATCAAGATACTCTTGTTATTTTAGGGACAATCACCAAAACGAGGGAAAGGCGATCAAATTTGAGTAAGGAATTAAGTCTGAGCTGCAAAGCTTTAATTGGAATTCTAAGGATCTATGACTACCCCACCAGGGTAAACAAGTCTAGGGTGGTTGAGAAAAAGATTGAAGCACCAAAAGTTGAGAAACTAAAGGAGAAGTTTATCTCTGGTGGAAAAGAATTCTACAAATTTCATAATAATCTACACCCTTTACTCATAATTTCAAAGGATAAGTAAAGACAAGGCCGTACTAGTAAGACTATGAGGTTATTTGTAGACTATAGAAAATTGAATCAAGTTACCATCAATAATAAAAGAAAAATCCCTTGCCTAGGATAAATGACCTCTTAGACCAATTGAGAGGAGCTTCAATATTTTCAAAGATAGACTTGAGGTATGGGTACCATCAAATTAGGGTCAAAAGTGAAGATATTCCTAACACAGCTTTTAGGACAAGATACAAATACTATGAGTATGTAGTGATGCATTTTGGAGTTGCCAATGCCCTTTCTATTTTATGGATTATATGAACCAAATTTTTAGGCCTTTCTTAAATACTTTTGTGGTGGTGTTCATCAATGATATTGTAATCCACTATGGGAGCTCGGGTGAGCATGAGGGACACATGAGGATAGTATTGAAAGTTTTGGGAGATAACACACTATATGCAAAACTTGAGAAATGTGAGTTCTGGCTTGATGATGTGAGGTTTTAGGACATATCCTCTCTAGTAAGGGAGTAGCAGTTGATTCTAGTAAGATATATTCAATATTAAGTAGGCCCCAAGCTAAATCAATGATTGAAGTAAGAAATTTCCTAGGATTGACGGGTTACTATAGGAAATTTATAGAGGTTTTCTAATCTAGTCTTACCTCTCACCAAGTTGACACGATAAGAGAAAACTTGTGTGTGGGACTACGAGTGTGAGGATAATTTCAAAGAGGCAAATTATCCAACCCATTTTCTTGTATTAGCATTTGTAGTCTTTGCTCTTAAAATTTGGAGGCATTACTTGTATAGAGCGAAATTTGAGGTTTTTAGTGATAATAAAGAACTTAAGTATTTGTTTGATCAAAAGGATTTAAATATGAGACAAAGAAGGTGGATGGAGTTCCTTAAGGACTATGATTTTGAGTTGAAATATCACCTTGGGAAAGCTAATGTAGTGGCTGATGCTCTAAATAGAAAATCCCTACGTATAGTTTGTATGATTGTACAAGAGACAAGTCTAATAAAGTAATTTAAAGATATGAATTTGGATGTGTCCCATGATGCTTTAAGCTTGAATCGGAATAGGCTGGAAGTCAGTAATAACTTGACAGGGATAATACAAAATGAACACCTATTAGCTAAAGTACCACAGTCTTTTGCGGACAAGGAGAACTTTACCTTTTCTGGTGACGACTTAGTGTTGTTTAAGGATAAGATCATTGTTCCTAAGGAGGAGAGTCTTAAGGATAAGATTTTAGAGGAAGCTCATAACATTAAGTTCACGATGCACCCACAAATAACTAAAATGTATCAAGATTTGAGAAAAAATGTACAGGTTTTGGTGTTTGTGTCTAGTATGTTAGAAGGTTAATATTGAGCACCAAAAGCCTTCAGGATTGTTACAACCATTAGAAATTCCTGAGTGGAAATGGGATATGATATCTCTGGATTTTGATGCCATTTGGGTGATAGTTGATCAAATGACCAAATCAGCTCATTTTCTACCAATTAAAACAACTTATAGTTTAGATAGACTAGTTGAGCTCTACTATAAGGATATAGTAAAGTTACATGATATACCCACCTGTATAGTATCAGATAAGGATCCACGATTTACCTCTAGATTTTGGGAAAGCTTTTCAGAGAGCTTTTGTTATGAGGCTGAGATTTAGCACATCTTACCATCGACAGACAGATGATCAATCAAAGTGAATTATCCAAACTCTTTAGGATATGCTAAGAGCTTGTGTTTGGAATGAAGGTGAGAGTTGGACACTCTACTAGACTATTTTTATAACAATAATTATCACTCTAGTATAGGTATGACACAATATGAGGCTCTTTACGGAAGAAAGTGTATATCTCACACAAGTGTATCAGTGTGAAGTTAGGGATAAGTCTTTGTTAGGACCTTATTTAGTGCAAGAGACCACTAGTAGAATTCAACTAATTAGGGAAAGGATGCATACAATTCAAACTAGGGAAGAGAGTTATGTTGACAAGAGAAGAAAACTATTGGAATTTCAAGAAGAGACACGTGGATTCTTAAGAGTCTCTTCTGAGACTGGGGTGAAGAGGTCAATCAAAGTCAAAAATAAAATAAAACTTTTGTTTCATGGGTCATTTTTAAATTCTAAAGAGAATAGTTACGCTACTTATCAATTAGCTCTTCCTCCTCATGTATATAACTTTTATGATGTCTTTCTTGTTTCTCAACCCCGAGCATATGTGTTAGATTATTCACACGTGATAGCTCCTGAGTTAGTCCAATTAAAAGATAATTTAATCTTTAATCCTAGATTTATACGCCAAAGATGGCTATTTCAGAATCAGAGGAAGAAATCATATGACAGCATCCAAGTCTCCTTAATGCAAGTACATCAATTTCTTTATACTTGCACAAGTTGGTCACTTTGGTCTTATTCACATTGACATAAACTTCGAGGACGAAATTTCTTTAAGGAGGGGAGAAAATGTAACATCCCAAATTAAAGAATTAAAAATAATTAGAATTTTTAAAATATTCTAATTTATAGAGTATTATGATTATATTATTATTATTATTATTATTATTAGTATTATTGTTATTATTATTATTAATACTACTATATCAACTATTAATTTGCATAAAATAAGGTAACAATAGTAAGTTGTTGTTTGTTTAAGACCGTAATAATAGGAAGTTTGTTTTGTTTGTTAACGGATTATGTGAAATAGATATTAGCAAACAAGTTGTTATAACAAACTTTTACTACTTAATTATCTATTATTAAGGAGTCAAACAAAACCAAACAAACAATCCTATATGAATTCAATATGTATTTGTATTATTTGTAACAACAAAGAGTTTAGTGGGGCAAATATAGGATACTTAGTCAAACTATCTTATAAATATTTAATTATAAATAGATACAAAGAAGAAAATAAAATTAAAAAAAAAAAACTCAATAGAAAGAACTATATATGCCACCATAAGGAGGAGCGAAAGTATGATTGCGTTTGCAGTAGCAGCGGGTAGTAACGGCTAACACATACCAAAATATTTATAAAAAAAAAAATAATTTAAGAGGTGAGTAATCACACCCTTTAAACTTTCATGGTACATTTATTTTGGAAATTTAGAATGGAAAAAGAGTTAGATATTATGGATGGTATTTTCTTATAAAAATATATTTTGTCGAAAACCTAACTCTATTAAAATTGAGATTTTATAAATTGTAATAAAAGATTATGAATTGATTTCTTTACTATTGCTTGTTGGATTATCGTTTTCATGATTGTTTGAATATATATACTCTTTAAAAAGATTGTTTTATTATATTTTCTTGAATGATTGTTGTTATTATATATTCAAATGAAATATTATATTATAAATATGATTTTACAAATATAGTTGTCGAAATATAAATTATTTGGATTGTATGTGTTTGAGAAATATATATTCCTTAAATAGATTGTTTTATTATATTTTCTTGAATGATCATTGTTATTATATATTCAAATGAAATAGTATATTATAAATATGATTTTTCAAATATAGTTGTTGAAATATGAATTATTTGGATTGCATGTGTTTGAGAGATATATTTTTTAAAAAAAGATTATTTTATTATTTTTTCTTGAATGATAACTGTTATTATATAGTCAAACGAAATATTATGTCATAAATATGATTTTCCGAAAATGATTGTTAAAATTATGAATAATTTTGATTGTGTGTGCTGGAGATGGGTCTTGTACCCCACCAATTGATGAGTTTTAAACTTCACAAAGAGATGAGGTTTAAACTCCACCTGGATGAGTATTAAACATCATAAAGAGATGAGGTTTAAGCTCCACCTATTGAAGAGTTTTAAACTTCACAAAGAGATGAGGTTTTACACTCCACATGGATGAGTTTTAAACTTCACAAAGAGATGAGGTTTTAAACTCCACCTGGATGAGTATTAAACTTCACAAAGAGATGAGGTTTAAACTACACCTATAGATGAGTATTAAACTTCACAAAGAGATGAGGTTTAAACTCTACCTGGATAAGTATTAAACTTCACAAAGAGATTAGGTTTAAACTTCACATGGATGGGTCTTGGACCCCACATATTGATGGGTTTTAAACTTCACAAAGAGATGAGGTTCAAACTCCACAAATGGATGAGTATTAAACTTCACAAAGAGATGAGGTTTAAACTCCACGCAGATGGGTCTTGTAAGACTCATAGTTTTTAAATCCTAAATTATACAATTTTAGGGTATTTGGTGTGGAATTTCTTAGGCTTTTGTCCCAGTTTTTGGTATTTAGTGAGTTAAATGCCAAAAATATATTTTTGGAAATTGGATTAAAATTATTTGTTGGAGAATAATTTAATTACATTACAAAGAATTTACTACCGGACAATTTTGTTAAAAATATCTCAGGTTGCTGAAAATTGCAATCTGTCAATTGAGTAGCGACGAGAGTAGATATTTTTAACAAAAAGTGGTTTGGGAAATGATGGGTGAAGTGATGTTTTGTTAAAATATCTAGAATATATAGATATTATTTTTTTGGTTTTAATTATATATATATATATATTCATATATATGTATATGAAATAGGTCGAAAGAGAGGAACAGAGAAAGGATCCGGAAACAGAGGAAGAAAAAAAAAGAGAAAAGGTTTTCGTCCCTGCCTCGCGAAGCTTTCTTCTTCTTCCTTCTTCCATTTTCATTTTCGTTGCTTTGTTTTGCTTCAAAAAGAGAAACCCATGGCTTGGGGTGAGAAGACAAGGATTTCTCAGCTTCTTCCTTCTTCTCGGATTCGAAAACGGTGTTAGGGATTTCAAAACCGTCAAACACAAACCTCCACATTTCATCTAGATCTAAGCTTCGTTTCGCGAGAAGATAGAAGGGAAAGTTGCTCACCACCACGCTACGGTGCTAGTGAACCAACTTTGGAAGCGATGTCGCGAGCGGAGATTTTACCGGATTTACTCGCGGTACCGTAATCGCACGTTAAAGCTAACGTTAAGGTAAGGGCTCCTTCCAAACTTTTAGTTTGCATTTAGGGACTTATATGTGGTTGTGTGGAAAAGTAATTGGTTAGGGTTGAAGTGTTGATTTGTGGAAAATGAATTTAACTCATTTATATGTAGTTTTGAGGTAAGGAAATTTGATATGTTTGAGTGGTGGGTTGTGATGACTTGTGGTTGTCGGGTTTGACGTGTTCATAACTAATATTTATAAATTTTGAGATGTGTTTGTGTGGATTTTGTGGAAAAATGAATTAATGTGATTTGGTGTGAATTGTGGATTGAATTTGAGAATATGTCTGAGTATGTTCTGTGCAGAATTTGAAAATCATTAGAGTTAAACGAGTATTAAAAATGGGGAACCTTTTAATATATATGTTTACTTAATGTTTGTAGTGGAAATCGTTAGAGTTAAATGAGTATTAAGAATGGGGAATCTCTTAATATCTACGTTTACTTAATGATTGTCGTTCGAATTGTAAGAGTTAAATGGGTATTAAAAATGGGGAATCTTTTAATATCTGCCTTTACTTAATGGTGTTTGTCCGTGAGAGACTACACCCTGGTAAATTGTGTTTGCCCGTGAGAGACTGCACTAGTGTTTGTCCGTGAGAGACTACACCCTGGTAAATTGTGTTTGTCCGTGAGAGACTGCACAGGTGTTTGTCTGCGAGAGACTACACCCTGATAAATTGTGTTTGTCCGTGAGAGACTGCACAGGTGTTTGTCCGTGAGAGACTACACCCTGGTAAATTGTGTTTGTCCGTGAGAGACTGCACAGGTGTTTGTCCGTGAGAGACTACACCCTGGTAAATTGTGTTTGTCCGTGAGAGACTACACAGGTGTTTGTCCTTGAGAGACTACACCCTTGTAAATTGTGTTTGTCCATGAGAGACTGCACAGGTGTTTGTCCGTGAGAGACTGCACAGGTGTTTGTCCGTGAGAGACTCCACCCTGGTAAATTGTGTTTGTCCGTGAGAGACTGCATAGGTGTTTGTCCATGAGAGACTACACCCTGGTAAATTGTGTTTGTCCATGAGAGACTGCACTCGTGTTCGTTCGTTAGAAATTGTACAATTATGATTTACGGACCTTCGAGGAGGGTTTTGGTTTGGAATTCCGAGTCAATGCATTTTGGCATATACGCATTGCATTAGGGTGCTTGGCACACGAGTCGTGTTTGATTCAAGATTATGATTGAGTGTTGAACTTGAGATGTTGTGGTAATTGCGTTGTAATTGTTAAGTGTTATGTTTTGAAATTGTGTGTAAGTGTGATTGATTACAAAACTATTTCGAAACTCAAGTTGTCATGGTAATTGTGTTTTAATTTTCAAGTGTGGATGTTTTGGAATTGTGTGATAGTATGTTTGATTGCAAAACTATTTCGAAGCTCATGGTGTCGTAGTGATTGTGTTATAAGTGTTAAGTGTTATGTTTTGGAATTGTGTGTAATAGGGATCGATTCAGTTATGTAGTTTTAGAAATACTTCAGAAAAATCGATTTCCCAATCAATTCTGTTAAAAGATATTGAACACAATCGATTTGCCAATCGATTTGGCAAGTTACAGGGGCTCAACTATTTAAGAAATCGATTTTCCAATCGATTTGGCAAGTTACAGGGGTTCAACTATTTAAGAAATCGATTTGCCAATCGATTTGGCAAGTTACAGGAGCTCAACTATTTAAGAAATCGATTTGCCAATCAATTTGGCAAGTTACAGGTGCTCAACTATTTAAGAAATCGATTTGCCAATCGATTTGGCAAGTTACAGGGGCTCAGCTACTTAACAAAATCGATTTCCCAATCGATTGATTTAAACCCAGAATACAGTTTTCACTAAAAACCTTCAAGAAATCGATTTCCCAATCGATTTGCTTAGTAGAAATTTTTATTATGAGTTAGATAATCGATTGCTCAATTGATTCATCAATGGATTGGTCAGTTGTTTATTACTTGATTGATTTAAGACTTATTTTGATTTCATTTTACTTGGTAAGTATTATATGAACGTTTAGCATATGGAAAACCCTTTCAAAGTGCATGCTAAGTTGAAAGGTTATTTTGTGCATTTAAAAGCTTAAATGTTATGTGTTAATTGTTAATTTCGGTTGGTGATCCTTTACAACTACTGTGGAAATCTGGGCTTTGCCCTCAAATGAGAGCCAGGATAATCCTACCGATTCGTACCCTGTGGATGGGGATGTAGATGGAAACACCTGATTGGAGCTATGTTAGGAAGATCTTGCGGGGCGCGTGAAGATCACTCAGGGTGTATAGTTTTTTGTAGAATGATCAGATTAGGTTGACGTATAGGGACTATATGTCTTTCTTTTGGATTGTGTTTATTTTAAATTGGAAGATTGTACCTATACTAATATTGTCAGCAAGACATTGTATTTTCGATGGGTTCCATGTACCACTTTTTGATGTGGAAATACTTTGGATTCATATTTCAAAAACTATTCCGCTGCTTGTAAATTATATTGACTTAAATGTCGTCGCGTTATGACTTAAACATTTATCCAAAGGTATTTCCCTTATTTATTTCTTGGTTTTATGAATTTGTTTTGAAAAAAAAATACACTCTCGCTGTTAAAAATCAGGGTGTTACAGGTCTTGTACCCCACACTGGATGAGCTGGTGCTCCACCTGATTACATAATACTCACTTTGCATAAGTAGTATATCTCCATCATTGATTTGGTTGATTATTTTCTGCAGAATAAATGTCTATATTAGAATTATTTGATTATGATAGATGTGGATTATCGTTAATTTAATTGATGAGCTTTTATTGATTTTTGGAAGTAGTTGGTTATTATAGAGAAATCTTAGTTATATCACGAATAGTTCTAAAGAATATTTTTGGATGAAGGCGGGTGCCATGATCGACTTTCCGGTTACCGTTCCGGCTGAGAATAATACTTGTTTTAAAATTGTGTGTATTATTCACTGGGATTTTGTATCTCATTAAAGTGTTATTTTCATATACTAAGACCGTTGGGAACGTCGAGAGATGAGAAGTCCTACCTCCCTAGAGAAGAATGATTTCTTTCGATTAGGTTAATAGATCAAGTATAAGTAGACATAATGTCTACATCGTACTTTATGTTGGGATAAGACACTATTTGCCTAGTTTTGAATATTTTAATTATTAAAGATTTTCTAGTTGTAAGGATTTATTTTGAGATTTCATAACATTACTTCTTTCTAACAATTCATTATTTATTACAATACCTTATTCTCTTATATAATTTTGAAATTTTTTCCGTTATTATCTCAATTTTTATACCCACATAACTAGGCGTTACATCTGTTTCGGGGAAGCTGAAGTCAGACCCTGTCGGTGCTCCAACACGTCGATGAGGCCTTTTCTGATAACTTGTTTCACTTCGTTTCGAATATGTTTATTCTCCTAATATTTTTATTAATTATGTAACATTGATTTTTATAGTCCGCGTAAATTATCAGCCATGTTTCATTGACTCTGCAAAGTCGTCGATGCATTTGGACTCGTTTGTTGCGTGTTGTCGACATCTCATGGTTGCTGAAAATCATTATGGTCCTTATATCTTATGAAAGCGTCAAATTGAGGTATGGGGTGAGAGTGAGTTCGAATGCATGAGTATAAATTAAGTGAGATGAACGGGAATACAGTATTTCCCACCATTCATTCGGGGATCGCTACGTATGGCAGAAGCCCTTTGAGTAATAATTGACTAATGAGCAAACTTGAATTTTGTGAGGTTGAAATATGAATTATAAACTTTTATAGGATGTTGTTTGATTTGATTTTTTGAAGATCGTGTGATAGTTGAATTATTGTAGAATTGTGTATTTGATGCAATATGTGCTTTGTTTATATCCATCCATGATATTGATATATGATATAAAATGTGATGAATTGTAATTAATTGCCTTGCAATTGATGTGGTGTGTTGGAATGATTTAGTATTATTATTATTATATGTGAGTGAAGACCCTTTATTGTTTGAGATGACGTATTATGATGATAAATTCTGAATGTAATTTATGACTACAGAAATCTACAATGACGATGTGTACTCCTTAACTTGTGATATTACCACCTTGATGAATATCATGAAATGCATATTGTGTTTAATTGAATAGTGACGAATTCGACTCGTGCCAATGATGGTTCTCTTAATAGAGTAAGTAACCTAGGACAACGAGGGGAGAAAGTAGTTGTTGATAATTTTTGAAGTGGAGATTATTTGGTCATTATATAGGTAGGGTCTGACAAGCCTAGTGATTATGGGGAAGTACAACTGAATGAGCTTGATCATGGCGGTCTGCTGTTGAGCCTTAGGGCAAGATTGTTAGACCTTGGAGGTATTCAGGTGGGGAATTCCTAAGTGACTTAGAGGTAGCACTCCAAATGTCAGGAGCTACCATGCAACACACGTTTACCTCGACTGTCGCGTATATGTGTCTCAGGTTGAGTTGAGGGGATCTATGAGGACAGTGCAAATTTGAATTGTCCATCCACTTGTGTGGTGGCATAGTATCAAGCCTCCTAACCAAGTACTTCAGAGTTAGAATGGTACCAAAAAAAGAGGAGGAGTCTAGAGTATAAGAGCATGCATAACATTACTTGTGTATTTACTTACTTGATGTTGTGGGTTGTTTCAATGTTTTACCTTGATTATTATTGTTGTTGTGATTTGATATGATACGGTGTTTAATATTTTTTTTACGTGTTCTTCTCAATTATTTTCTACTATTACATGTTTTCAAAGTTCACCCCTCGTTGCTTGTGTTTAGCGCTTGCGAGAGCACAATTATTTCAAGTTATCGATTGGGGATCCATGATCTGAATAGGTGATATTGGGTAGGAGTAATTTTTCGTATTTTATTGAGTTATGAACAATTTAGATTTTTTTAAATTTGATTGATCAATTGTGTTATTTTTATCGGTTATTCGAAGGTAGAGATTAATTGTCTCTAAGTTTAGAACTTTCTTTTATACAAAAAATATTTATTTAATAAACATCAACTATATTCGATGTTAAGGATTTTTTTTTTTATTGAAAATTTTTATGTAAGTATTTTGTGTAAGTGTAAGTGTGAGTGTGACGTCCTGAGCCTTATAGTTCTATTGAAAATTTCTATACTCTATTTTGGAACCGCTGCGAATCTCTTTTAAAACTAACGCATTTTACCTTCAATTTTAATTTGGGTTTAGGGTGTCACATTAGTGGTATCAGAGCATGTCTGTCCAATCAGACCGTGTGGGTGATGTGTCTATTGAGTTGTTTGTGTCCTTGTCAATTGTTTTAATTTTTTTACTGTTGTTCATTAGGTGTTTATTTAGCTTTTGTTGTATGTTATGTGATAATATTGTGAAATTAACTTGAATACGCGCTAAGTGGTGTGACTTTCGTTGGATTGTACATTATATCATCTAGACATGTTTCCAATTTGCATTAGTGAAATTTAATCAAATTTAAAAGGGTTAAGATAACTATACAAACCATTGACATAAAATTCTAACTTGTTTTGCATTTGTATAAAAATAGTTGTTATGTATGTGCATTTGTAGTTAAAAATAGTTAGTTCAAAGATTGCAAGTATAAAAATAGTTAGTTTAAAGATTGCAATGTAGTTTAAAGATATGCTGATTTATAAAAGAGTTTATTTTTGGAGTGTTCATACATGTTTAAATTTGTTTCTGGTAACTCTGTTATTTGATTATGTGTGGATAGTTACTCGTTATTTACATTTTTATTGTGTTACCTAGATGATTCTTATTATTCTTTTGTACTATTATTATCATTATAATATTTTGATAATCCACTATTGATTCTTGTTCTTAGTTATGTTTATTTATGCTTGTGATAATTTGAGATTTTATTTTGTTATTATTATTTTGTTTTGTAAAGTTTGTTAGATATATATGTCTAGTAGGGAAATTTTACTATCGTGAACCACTGCTTATAAGTCATTTGAAACTCTAATGATGATGAATTACACTCTTAAGAAGTATGATTTAACGGCTAAGATGTTGACTTGATTGATGTTTGTTAAGTTTTGAAGGACATACTCAGTTTTCCTGCCTAGGCCTTAAATTTGGGAAGAAATTTATAATTATACTTGCCATCATCATTAGTGGTTCAAGTGAATTTTAAACACATGTCCACAAAGGTGGTCCACCATAGCATTTTTCAAGTGAAGTATTTGGACACTAAAAATTTGAAATTTCTAAGAACTTTTTGACTTGAAACGATGTTGTAACGTGCATATATCAAAGAGAAAATTGAATAACTTGTTTGTAGTAGATTGAGATAAAGATGAGTATGTTTACGTAATATTATATAGAAATTTTATGTTTGAGTTTAAAGATTGTGTGCTTTTACTTTATATATTTCAAATTTTGTGAACTGCAAAGATTCCTTACTTCTTGTGGTTTCTTTTGCTTCTTGTTTTTGCATTTTCGTTCTTGATTTTGCTGTGTATTTTAGTTTTTGTTTAAATTGCAAGTCAGTGAATTTGTGTGCCTTAAGTTAGTAGATATGGTGTGTTGTTGGCTCATGGAATTTGGAAAATGGTGGCTGGTGGAATTTGGAAAATGGCTGACTTCTATCATTTTAAAGGGTTTTAGAATCATCTGAGATAGAAATGACTTGTAATGTTTAGTGACATTTAAAACATGATTGTAGAAGCTAGTCTTCTAGGTTTGGCTTGGCTATGTTACATTTTGTTTTATATTGCTTGCCTACCTCTGGGTTTTAGTTCTTATGATGATACAATTATTATATTTTATTTTGTTCTTACTAAGTTGGTCTTGCACTAGTTCTTTGGTTTGTTAGTAACAAATGTTTATGTGTTCGTGTAATATTTCCCGGTTGAACTGTAGTGTGGTTTTAATTCCTGTATCTCCCCAATTTTAACCTCTAGCACAAACTTACGAAACTCAAATTTGGCTGACATATGCTACTAGTTAGTATTTTAATGTTCACCTTAGAGTTGAATATAGTCAGTGTGACTTGTCAAATATGAAGTTTTTACACTTAGTATTTGAATAGTTGAATGGTTACATCATAAGTGAATCTGTGAATAGAAGGGATGACATGCCAACTGAAAAAAAAAATTACAAAGTTATAGGTTTTTCGAGTTATTTCTACTTGGAGATTAGTAATTCTAGAGTGGTGAACTCAAATAAGACAATTAAACATGCCCCAGTTGAGTTCGATCTTAGGAGTATAAGACCACTTGTGTTCTATGTTATTTGCAGGGATTTTTGTGTTATTTTCTTCTTCCATGGAATATCTATGTCAATGTATCATACAAATTTGAATTCATTCTTGTTTGGTTTTCAATCAGTAAAAAGAAAAAAAGTACTTTTTAGTTTGTTAATTTCATATTAGAGTGAGTAGTGTACTAAGGATATAATAGGCTTGACATGGAATGACTTGAAGAAATTTGAAGAGTGCTATCAAATTGAATAGTTTCAATTACTACCGACTAGTACACCATAACAATTTGTTATATACTCGATTGTCCTGTTTTTAACATCCAATATTTTGTTGTTTCTAGCTTTTTGAGAATATCCAAAATTCAAACTCTTGCTAAATTGTGTAGATGTGAGTATGATAAAGATTTAAGGTTGTGTTGGTTCGTAGCCTCTTTTGTGATTTGTTGAGTTTGTATTCTTTCACCTCTCATATGATTTAAATTTCCTTGTGAAAGAAAGTGCACGCGTAATATATGATTTGAATTTCTAATTTTGCTTTGGATACTGCAGAATAGAACAAGCATGTGTGTCGATTTGCTATATGAATGCTGATACATCAAGATTTATAGTTTTCATATATTTTATAATAAATACATTTTTTTGCTGTTCAACATAAACCAATATGCTCTTTTGTTATAATGTGGAAAATGAAGTCAATTTTGAACCTGTTGACCTCTTTATCATGGTGAATATGTATATAAATTTCATTGCATGCACAACTTAAGTTTGAAACTTCATTAACCTGTCATATGACTTCTACTCATGTCATTATGCAGATCTTAACCATGCAATAATGTGAGAAGTGAGTTAAGTTTAAGTTTTAAGTATATATGTGCATGTATTAGTTTCTAATTTCAAAAAAAAAAAACTTGTGAAGTTAAAAGGAGTTTAACTGTGTTGAGAGAGGTGGGAGACGTGACGACGTCTTCTCACACTACTACCATGTTAAAAGTCTTTTAATCATCTACGTTTGGACCCAATATTTTTAGTTATTCTTACCTTGAGTACTTGACTACATGAATAGAAGGGATTGATCGACCCGACGACCCATTATCAGTACTAATAGGCGAGAATAACTCATTATTATTATTATGAATACTTGTTGATTTTATTTTGATTAATTAGACAAAATGTCCACCGTTATATTATTAGAGTTATTTCAATGTTTATGTGTATGTTCTCATGAGGCAATATGCTTATCATTGACTTTTTATTGCCTATGCTTATTTGGTTATAATGTATGTTGTTCTAAATTTTTAATTATAAATTACAAATAGCATACACTGTAAATGTTGATTAGTTAAAAAGAAAAGAAAAAAAACTGTGTTAGGAATACGTGAAAAATAATTTATGTCTCCCAATATGGTTTTGTACATTTGTTCTTGTTTTAAAGTGACTGCATGTTATTGAGTTGTTATGCATTTCACATTGTAATTCTTAAAGGTGTGAAATTTTTTTAAATTTTTCTCTATAAGTCTAACTCGTATTAAACATGTAGAGTAATTGTTGTTAAGATTTAAACGTTTTTTTAGAAGAGTAAGACTAACAGAGCATTATTTGAAAAGTCAATTGAACTTTATAATTTGTTTAGATTGAATTATTTTTCTTCGTTAATTCAACTTAAGGTAGTCAATTGTTATTGATAAATTCTACTTTTTCTACTTCCTTTATAAATTATAGTGAGTAATTATGGTAATTTTTTTTACGACTGAAATGTTAGATGTTATATGTGTTTAAATGATTCATTGTTATGTTAGCCTATCACGCGAATCCATTTGATTCTTGACATATAGTGCTTAGCTAACGAGTGAATTCTTTGAGGGTGCTTAATTAGGTATTAGTTGTCTATTGTTCACCACGAATTTCGAGGACGAAATTTATTTAATGATTAGTTGCAAGTGCAGAGCATATTTATTTTGTAGAAAGTAAATACGAATTTGAAGAAAAGCAGAATATAATTAATACATACTTAACAAATACTTACAATGGTAACTGGTTTTGAAAATTGAAACGAAAAAATACAAGATTACGAAATTATAGGAGACACTCAAGAAACTCTCAAGATTTCTAACAGATGTTCTCTTGATGTATTCCACTCTGGCTTTAACTAGAGAGGAGTCATCCTTATATAGGGAAAGGATTCCACTTGTGCTGCATTATGAGGTGGAGGAAATGATGAGTGTGACACCCTAAATCCCAAAATAATATATATAATAATTTATATTATATTCTTATAAAATTTACAGCGGATAAATCAAAATATATTTTCAAGAAAATAAAAACTTTATATTTAATTTAGAATATCACGTTTCTCAAAAATAAAAATAAAAACACTTTAAACTTATTTTATCAATTAAAATAGTTCAATCTTGATAAGCTTGATTTAACTATAATTACTTGATTTAGTTCTAAAAACTTACTAGTACTTCTAAGGTTTTCATACAAAAATTCGATTCAAATTAAATAAGTAAAATACAAATTAAAACCCTTATTTCCGGTATCACCTATCAGAGCGGGGTTCCTCCTAAACTTGAACTTCAAGACTCATTAACCTGTAATAACTATGATTTTGCAAACGCAGGGCCCAGCCAGTCAAACACAAACAACGAATGAGGTGAGTTTTGAAATCATGATGACAGTATAATACAAGTAAGAAGAACACGTAAACAATCATAATAGGACCGTATCAAGACACAAATATTATATCAAGAAAATATCACATCCAAAGGTCAAAATCACTCGAGGAAAATCAATAGATTTCACTGAATCATCGAATTGTCTAAGAGAAATTATCACCACGTTAATAACAACAAAACAATTACAATAAAATGCAATGTTATGCATGAGCTTAGACTCTACTTCACAATGTGGTACTATTCTAACTCTGAAGTACTTGGTTAGGAGGCTTGATACTATGCCACCATCCCGGTGGACGGACAATTCAAATTGGCCCTGTCCTCATAGATCCCCTTAACTCAACCCGAGACACATACGTGACAGTCGAGGTAAACGTGTGTTGCGTGGTAGCTCCCGACATTTGGAGTGCTACCTCCAAGTCACCTAGGAATTTCCCACCCGAATACCTCCAAGGTCTAACAATCTTACCTTAAGGCTCGACAGCAGACCGCCACGATCAGGCTCATTCAGTTGTACTTCCCCGGAATCACTTGGCTTGTCAGGCCCTACCTATATGATGACAAAATAATTTCCACTTCACAAATTCACAATATTTATTTTCTCCCCTCGTTGGATTATGATACTCCATTAAAATCGTCATCTCAAACACAAATTGAAATCACCATTATTTCATCAATTATGGGGTTAATTCACTATTCTCATCACAGTTTAGAACATCACTATCATTAATCATACATCATCATCATCACATAAACTCCTCACAAATTTATAACATCACAATTATTAATCAAACATCATCACATATACTTATCACAAATTTATTACATCACAATTATTAATCATACATCATTGTCATCACATAAAATTATCACAACACATCAATCTTTTGTTATCACACTACATAAACTCATCTAATCACACACACACACACACACACACACACACACACACACACACACACACACACACACACATACATATATATATATATATATATATATATATATATATATATATATATATATATATATATATATATATATAAATTTAATTTGACACCCAATATCACAATAATATCAATTTCACAAATTCAAAGAAATTATATCAATCAACACCCTATAAATATTTCTATTCTATATTTTAATCTCACAATTTCCATATTTTTAAATTAATTAATTTATCCCTCAAAGGGCTACTGCCATATGTAGCGAGCCCCGGATGAATCGTTGGGAAATACGGTTTTCCCGTTCATCTCACAATATATTATACTCATGAACTCAAATGCTCTGTCACCCCTTACCTTATTTTGATGCTTTCACACAAGAGTATGATTCCAAAAGCAAACAATCTTTGTTCTTTGACTTTTTGTCCTTCAATTTATCTAACTCGACAGTTTATGATTAAACGTCAAAATAAATTATATGATACTAAAAAACCTAAATTCGAAATTCGGCCAGAGAAAATTAGCATAATTTAGAAAAACCAATCAGTGGATAATATAGCCACTTTTCACACGGTCGTTTTGGCGTTGGTTTCACTCAAATCGGACTTACGGTGAAGGAGAACGGTGCTAAATAACGAATTCTGTAAACGGAAAAGTCGGATATTTTAGGGAGAAATTGGGATGGTTAAAAATCTGAAAAGTTATGTTTAATTGAAAAGCTAAATGAGTAAAATAACATACTGAAATTTGGATGAAGACGGAGTTACTTTTACGGAACAATTATCGATCACTGGTGTCAAACGATAGGTTGTTGTTGTGTTTACTCTTTGGTTCTACGACTGCCCGTCCAACACCCTTCCCTTTTCTTTGTTTTGTTTTATTTTAGTAAAAATCAGGGTTCACAAGGTCTCTTTATTTATGTTTTTGTTTTACTATTATTATTTTTATTTTGTTAAAATAAAAGTAACAATTGTTTAATCTCTTTTTTAATATTACTCCAAACACCGTTTAGTTTTTCAAACATTACTAATATTTTCTAAATTAGAGTAATTAAAATAATCAATATATAAAAAAACATATTACTAATGACTAAAAATCTCACATTCAAAATAATCCCCACAATTATACTTATTTATCAAAATATTCATATTATAACAATACCATCATATTAGAAAATAGTCAAAATTATAAAATAAATAAATAAATATAACAATAATATTTTATATTAATTACTACATCATAATAAATATATATATATATATATAATCACAATTTCCAAAA
>JBBPBR010000006.1:541990-552790 GCA_037974775.1 Cicer pinnatifidum | reverse complement strand
AAATAAATAATAAATAAATAAGTAAATAAGTAAGTAAATAAATGAATAAATAAGTAAATAAATAAATAAAATAAATAAATAATAAAATAAATAATAAAATAAATAAATAATTTTCTTAATTGGAAATAGTATTTTAAATTCCAATAGGTTAGTTTAACACTGCTCAAGATTCGAGTCAATTGTTTTTAAACATCATGCAGTATTCTTTGCAATACAAACTTTTATGGATTTAAAATTTTAACGTTCCATTATAACAATGTTGATGAAAATAGAAAAATTTATAGTTGATTAACTATTCATGGCCAACATGATATTGTTTAAAGGTACATAATTTCAAATCACATATTCAAGAAAATTATATTCTAAATCCTAATACACAACTTATTATCAATACTTTAGAAAAACACACGCCAATAGAAGCATTACAATATGGAGTGATCCAAGAATCAATATTAGAGACAAAATAATATCTTTGAACTAAAGTGCTATAGGATTTAGGAGGCGTCCGAAAAATTTATGAATTTATCTTAGGATAAAAACACTTGTGCAAGTTTCCAAAGAACCAAATAAAATTGCTAATCATGTATAACATTTTATCAATTTCCCAAGATAAATCACAGAAATGCTACTAAGTTTATGCGAAGTTTACCCTCGTTCTACCTTTGATTATGATAGGATTAGTTTATAATAAAAAAAAAAAAAAGGAAGCTATCGTATCATAAACACTAATCAAACTCTCCTAAATACTTGTTTTTACCTCATCTTCAAGGCTTAGAGCTAACAAGATAAACACCTACATACTCACACACCAATAGGCAAAAAGAATAATAATTTCCGTGCATACCTGGTTGTAGTTTGGAAATGGAACTGGAATATGAAATTGGAATTGCAAGTTGCAAATTGGAATCTGATCTGAAATGGGAGGCGGCTATGCTAATCTAGGATGCCTTAGCCATATATATCTATACGTTACATAGTGACCTAGGTTACTATTATTGTTATTTATTATAATAGTTACTATTATTATTATTATTATTATTATTATTTATTATTATTATTATTATTATTATTATTATTATTATTAACCCATTTTATTAATGCTAAAGATAACAATTAATGTAACAACGTAAATTCACTCCTTGTATTATTATTATTATTATATATATATATATTTTAATTTATTTATTTTTTTAAGCCAATTATAGTTAATATTAACAATTTAAATAAATTATTAGGATACAAAAATACATAGAAAATTATCACACCACATAGAATACACATATAATATAATTTATTATAATTTACTATCATTTATTAATTAAATATTTAGGGTGTTATATATATCATGAATTCAGAATTAATTTAGATCCATTAATTTCGTTTATGGTGAATTCAATTTATTACTTAGGCTATTAATATGAATTATTAGGCTATTATATGGAGTATTAAATTTAATGACGGCATCATCGTCATTATTGTATTTAATAAATAATTAATATAGTTATTTTATATTTATATACTTACATAAAAAGAAATTTAAATAATAAAGGTCTAGATAACAACAACAATACTAAAATATGAGGCTTAATATGATAGCAATCCGTATATATTATTATTATTTTAAATAAAATAAATAGGTCTAATATCAATTATCAATAATTTTAATTTACATAACTACAAAGACAACAAAAATACACGTAAAAAAATTATTACATCACAAGAAACACATGTATAAAAAAAAATATCACTACTTTATAATAATAATAATAATAATAATAATAATAATAATAACGATAAATTAAGATACGCGAGACTAATAATCAGGGTTTTGACCAACAAAACTGAAGCGCGAAATTGGGGGCCAGCGAATTGATTGGATCAAATGTTGAATGTTGACTTGGTGGAAGGCAATTACGTAATTAATGTATCAATTAGAGATAAAAACGCAAGCGTTTATTTAATTAAATTAATAAATAATTTTCATATGCTAAAAAATAATGCACCATGTAGCCAAAGCCAAGGCCTTGGCCCATACCCGTTTGCTTCTTCACTAGCAGTAGCTCGTGCTATCATTTCAGGCTCCATAGTGGACTAAGCCAATATCGTCTGTTTCTTCAATTTCCATGATACAACACCACCGGCTATACTGAAAATATAGCCACTGGTTGCTTTGGAGTCATCTGATAAGGTGTTCTAATCAGCATCGTTGTATCCTTTAAGGACGATAGAAAATCTTTGATAATGTAATCTGAGACTCATTGTCTTTTTAAGGTATCTCATGACTCTTTCAATAACGTGTTAATGCTTCATACTAGGTCTATTAGTGAACCTGCACAACAATCCCACAATGTAGGCAATGTCAGGTCTGGTACAATTAGTGGAATACTTGAGGCTGCCAATGATACTCGCATATTCAATTGTCTAACACCTTCACCAGTGTTCTTGAAAAGTTTCACACTTGGATCATATGGTGTGCAAACATATTTACAACCAAAGTAATTATATTTCTTTAGGATCTTTTCAACATAATGAGATTGATCCAAAGAAATTCCCTTTTTCTGACCTAGTAATTTTGATTCCAAGGATTACATTTGCTTCTTCGAGGTCTTTCATATCAAAGTTGTTACTCAACAAAGATTTCACATTATTTACGGCATGAATGTTTGAACCAAATATGAGTAAGTCATCTACATAGAGACATATGATAGTGCAAATGTCATTTTCAAATTTGTAATAAATACATTTCTCACTTTCATTCACTTTAAACTCATTCGATATAATCAAGTTATCAAATTTTTCATGTTATTGCTTAGGAGTGTGTTTAAGACCATACAGAGACTTATCTAACTTACAGACATTGTCTTCTTGTCCATGAATTACAAAACCTTCAGGTTGTTCCATATAAAGTTCTTTTTCAAGGTCACCATTTAAAAAAGTTGTTTTGGCATCCATCTGGTGTATCACCAAGCTATGAATAGTCGCAAGTGATATGAGCACCCTAATGGATGTTATTCTAGTGACTGGTGAAAAAGTGTCGAAGAAATCTATATTTTCTCTTTGTCTAAAACCTTTGGCTACAAGGCGTGCCTTGTAGTTATCAACAGTTCCATCGGGTTTTAGTTTCTTTTTCAAGATCTATTTGCAACCTATTGGTTTGCAACTGGGAGGCAAGTCTACTAAATGTCAGGTCTTGTTAAACTCTAGAGAATCCAGTTCGTCGTTTATAACTTCTTGCCATAAATTTGCATCCAACGATGACAAAGCTTCATTTAGATTTGCATGATCCTCTTGTAAGTAATAGGACATATATTCAAGTTCATAATCTTTAGCAACTCTAACTCTCTTACTTCTTTGAGTTTTTATTTCGCCTTGATTGTTGCTTTTAGTGCTCTTATCACAAGAACATGACTAGGTTCGTTGCCCCCACTATTTCTTGATTTTAAAGGGAATTTATTTTTATATAAGTCAACATTATTTGATTCTATGATTACTTTCGCATTTAGGTTGTAACACCCCGTTTTTCAAAGCGAGGGTGTATTTTTTTTTTCAAAAGAAATTAAAATAAAACGGAGAAATAAATGAGGTAATACATTTGGATAAATAATTAAGTCATTATAATTTACAAGCAGCGGAAAAAGTTCTCAAAATATGAATTCAAAATATTTACATATCAAAAGTGGTACAATCTTCCAGTTTAAAAATAAAGGCAACCCAAATAAAGACATGTGTTCCCTCTGTCAACCTAGTCTGGTCATTCGACAAAACAACTAAACACTCTGAGTGATCTCCACGCGCCCCGTGAGATCCTCCTAACGTAGCTCCAATCAAGCATTCCCATCTACATTCCCATTCGTAGGGTACGAACCGGTAGGATCATCCTGGCTCTCATCTGAGGGCAACGCCCAGATTTCCACAATAGTTGTAAAGGGTCACCAACTGAAATTAACAGTTAACACATAACATTTAAGTTTTTAAATGCACAAAATGACATTTCAACTTAGCATACACCTTAAAAGGGTTTCTATATGCCAAACATGCATAAACAAAGTTGAAAAATCAAGTTTTTAACAAAACAACACTGTTGTATTCGACTACAACATCTTTGTATTCGAATACAAGGCTATTTCAGCATTCAGCAGCAAAAACAGCATGTCTGTATTCGACTACAACAGTCTGTATTCGACTACACAGTAAGTCAGTGGCAAAACAGCATGTCTGTATTCGAATACAGCTTGCTGTATTCGAATACACATTAGACAGCAGCAGAAAAATAACAAAATTCAGCATTTTTCAGCTTTTGAAAGGGTTTCAAAACCAATCAGCACTTACACACAAATTCAAACAATCACACTTAACAATTATAGCGCAATCACCACGACATCTTGAGTTTCGAAATGGTTTTGCAATCAATCACACTTACACGCGATTCCAAAACATAACACTTAACAATTATAAAACAATTACCACGACAACTTAAGTTTCGAAATGGTTTTGCAGTCAAACACACTATCACATAATTTCAAAACATAACACTTAACACTTATAACACACATCATGAGTTTCGAAATAGTTTTGCAATCAAACATGCCATCACACAATTCCAAAACATAACACTTAGCACTTATAACACACATCATGAGTTTCGAAATAGTTTTGCAATTAAACATGCTATCACACAATTCCAAAACAAAACACTTAGCACTTATAACACAATCACTACAACATCGTGAGCTTCGAAATAGTTTTGCAATCGAACATGCTTTCACACAATTCCAAACATAACACTTAGCACTTATAACACAATCACTACAACATCATCAGCTTCAAAATAGTTTTGCAATCAAACATGCTTTCACACAATTCCAAACATAACACTTAGCAATTATAACACCATACCCACACGGACAAGATGAACCAACAAATCACATGGCATCACCTTGGCTCGACAATCCCAACACGGACAAGATGAACCAACAAATCACATGGCATCACCTTGACTCGACAATCCCAACACAGACAAAATGAACCAACAAATCACATGGCATCACCTTGACTCGATAATTCCAACGCAGACAAGATGAACCAACAAATCACATGGCATCACCTTGACTCGACAATGTAAGACCCATAATTTTAAAGTGTACTTTATGTATTTTGGTGTATTTTTGGTATTGAACTCGGAGGCTTTTTAGCCAAAGTTATTAATATTTTGGAGTTTATAAGACCAAAAAGATATTTTGATGCCCGATTAGAATTACTCGTCGATGAATAAATTAAATTACCTGCGGTGAATCTTTTACGAAGAGTTTAATGCGTTATGTGTGAAAGGGTAATTTAATAAATATCTAACGACTTTAAGATATTTGTTAATTATAATTAATATATATATATATATATATATATATATATATATATATATATATATATATATATATATATATATATGTTTAAATATATATAAAAGGAAGGGAAGGAATTGGGAAGAAAGGAATTAGAAAGGAAAGAAAAAGGAAGAAAGGAAAAGAGAGAGAGAGAAAACAAAATATTTTCCCTTCTTCTTCCTCTGCTCGCGCACACACTCCGTCTCCCCTTTTTCTCCATTCGTTGGTTTTGCTTCCTTTTTCTTTCTTTGACTTCAAGAATAGAAACCCAAGGCTTAGTGGGTGATAGGACAAAGATTTCTCAACTTCATACTCCCTCTTTGATCCGAAAACGAAGAAAAACGGTATTAGGGATTCAAACACAAATCTTCCCATTTCTTCTAGATCTAAGCTTCGTTTAACAAAGAGATAGAAGGGAAAGTTGCTCACCTCCGTGCTACGGTGCTAGTGGACCAACTTTAGAAGCGGCGTTGCGAGCGGAGATTTACCGGATTTACTCACGATACCGTAATCAAACGTGGAAGCTAAAACGTGAAGGTAAGGGCTCATTCCAAACTTTTAGTTTGCATTTAGGGACTTATCTGCGATTGTGTGGAAAAGAATTTTGTTAGGGTTAAAGTGTTGATTTGGGGAAAAATGTATCCCAGGCTTTAGGGGTAAAATCTTAGAGTTAGGTTTTGATTATATTGATGAATGCTTCATGAAAAATGAATTTACCTCATGTATGTATGGTTTTGAATATATGAAATTGATTGTGTTGATTTGTGTCGTCGTATTCGACGTATTCATGATTGTTAATTATAGAATTTGATGTGTTTTGGTGTGAATTATGAATTGAAATGTGAAAGTATGTTTGAGTTTGTTTTGTGTGGAATTTGAAAACCATTAAGACAAACGAGAATTAAGAATGGGGAATCTCTTAATGTCTTGTTTACTTAATGTGTGTTTGTGAAAAATCGTTAAGTTAACTAGGCGTTATGAATGGGGAATCTCTTAATGTCTTGGTTACTTAATGTTTGTTTTGGAAAATCGTTTAAGATAAATGAGAATTAAGAATGGGGAATCTCTTAATGTCTCGTTTACTTAATATTTGTTTTGAAAATCGTTTAAGTTAACTGGGCGTTAAGAATGGGGAATCTCTTAATGTCTTGGTTACTTAATGTTTGTTTTGGAAAATCGTTTAAGATAAATGAGAATTAAGAATGGGGAATCTCTTAATGTCTCGTTTACTTAATATTTGTTTTGAAAATCGTTTAAGTTAACTGGGCGTTAAGAATGGGGAATCTCTTAATGTCTTGGTTACTTAATGTTTGTTTTGGAAAATCGTTTAAGATAAATGAGAATTAAGAATGGGGAATCTCTTAATGTCTCGTTTACTTAATATTTGTTTTGAAAATCGTTTAAGTTAACTGGGCGTTAAGAATGGGGAATCTCTTAATGGCTTGGTTACTTAATGTTTGTTTTGAAAATCGTTGGAGTTAAAAGAGTATTAAGAATGGGGAATCTCTTAATATTTCTGTTTGCTTAAGGTGTGTCTGTTTGTGAAAATCATTAAGTTAAATGAGTATTAAGAATGGGGAATCTCTTAATAACTGCGTTTACTTAATGTTGTCGGGAAAATGATTTTGTGAAGAAATGAATTTTCAAGTCAAAGTGATGCCATGTGATTTGTTGGTTCATTTTGTCTGCGTTGGAACTTTCAAGTCAAAGTGATGCCATGTGATTTGTTGGTTCATTTTGTTTGTGTTGAGGTTGTCGCGTCAAAGTGATGCCATGTGATTTGTTGGTTCATTTTGTCTGCGTTGGAATTTTCAAGTCAAAGTGATGCCATGTGATTTGTTGGTTCATTTTGTTTGTGTTGAGGTTGTCGCGTCAAAGTGATGCCATGTGATTTGTTGGTTCATTTTGTCTGCGTTGGGATTTTCAAGTCAAAGTGATGCCATGTGATTTGTTGGTTCATTTTGTTTGTGTTGAGATTGTCGCGTCAAAGTGATGCCATGTGATTTGTTGGTTCATTTTGTCTGCGTTGGGATGTGTCGAGTCAAAGTGATGCCATGTGATTTGTTGGTTCATTTTGTCTGCGTTGGGATTGTTGAGTCAAGGTGATGCCATGTGGTTTGTTGGTTCATCTTGTCTGTGTGGGTATTACGTTGAAACCGTTAAAGGTTATGTTTTGAAACTATGTGTAAGTATGTTTGATTCAAATTATGATTGTGTTGATTTTTGCTAAGTGTTATGGTTTGAAATTATGTGTAAGTATGTTTGATTCAATTAGTGATTGTGTTGATTGTACTAAGAGTTATGTTTTGGATTTGTGTGATAGTATGTTAGATTGTGAAACATTTTCGAAACTCATAATGTCGTGGTGATTGTACGGGTATTGCTAAGTGTTAAGGTTTGGAGTAGTGTTTGAATATGATTGAGTTGGTTTATGTATTTTTGAAAGAATATACAGGGAAATCGATTTACCCAATCGATTTGATGAGTTACAGGGGCTCTGTTTTGCACGAAATCGATTTACCCAATCGATTTTGTAAGTTATATTTCAAAATCATTTAAGAAATCGATTTGGTAAATCGATTGGATTCAATTGGATTCAAGTCAGGGGCTTTGTCTTCCAAAAATCGATTTGTCCAATCGATTGGATTCATTACAGGGGTTCTGTCTTGTCTGTCAATCGATTTACCCAATCGATTGATTTAAGCCCAGAGTTCAGTTTTCACTAAAAACTTTCAGGAAATTGATTTCCCCAATCGATTGGCTTAGTGGAAAATCTTATTTTGAGTTAGATAATTGATTGCTCAAGTGATTTATCAATGTTTTGGTCAATTATATATTACTTGATGGATTGGGAACTTTATTTTGATTTCATTTTTATTCGGCAAGTATGACATGAACTTTTAGCATATGGAAAATCCTTTTAAGGTGCTTGCTTAGTGGAAAGGGTATTTTGTGCATTTGAAAACTTAAATGTTATGTGTTAATTGTTAATTTCGGTTGGTGACCCTTTACAACTATTGTGGAAATCTGGGCTTTGCCCTCAGATGATAGCCAGGACTATCCTATCGGTTCATACCCTGTGGATGGGGATGTAGATGGGAATGCTTGACTGGAGCTACGTTAGGAGGATCTCACGGGGCGCGTGGAGATCACTCAGGGTGTTTAGTGGTTTTATAAAATGATCAGACTAGGTTGACACAGTGGGAACGGATGTCTTTCTTTTGGGTTGTTTTTATTTGTAAACTGGAAGACTGTACCACTTTTCATATGTAAACATTTTGAATCCATATTTTGTGAACTTTTTCCGCTGCTTGTAAATTGTAATGTCTAAAATATGTATCAAAAGGCTTTTCCTTATGTACTTATTCTGTTTTATTTAAGTTCTTTTAAAAAAAAAAATACACCCTCGCTTTGAAAAACGGGGTGTTACATTGTGGTATCAGAGCTTTGGTTTGGTTTTCTTTGGGGGCTGTGGAACCTTAGGTTCTAGTTTGGAGGTTAGGAGTTGTTGTCTGATCATGTGTCAATTTAGGTGGTTTGAGTTGTCAAGTTCAGAATAATTATTATGTGTTGATGTGGTCGGAAGTTATTTCTGGAATTATTGAAGTAGTGTTAAGACTCTACTTGATGATGGTTTTAAAGGAAAACCATGCCGCCAAGAAGGGATTACGCTCCGAGAGCCAATGCTAACAGGGATGATCGACTGGCGGAGGCTATGAATAACATGGTTGCTTTTGTTGTTGCACGAACTGCTGCAAAGACTCTGCGGGATCTGGAGAAGAGGAAAAGAGAGATTTGTGCTCTTAAGATTAAGAGGGTTAGAATATTTACGTCGTTACCATCCTCCAAGTTCAAGGGTGATAAGGACTCAGGAAAAGAGTTGATTAGTAGATTCAAGAAATGGAAAAGATCTTCGAGATGACGGAGTATCAGGCAGAGTTGAAGCAAGTCATAACGACATGGAATTTATGAAATGGTTCCAAGGACACATAAGCTATGTGTTGGTGTTAACTCGAAGATAATGAGTATGGATGAATTAACATTAGACTGATAAGGGATTTTCAGTAAAGACCTAAGTTGAAGACTTTTGTTAAGAAAAAGTATTAGATGTGTTCCGGGTAGATTTCAGGATGAAACTGGATGAGTTTGACAACTGTCAAAGAGATGTGAACATCATGGAATTGTTGAGAAGATAAGGCTTCCATTCGGAATAACATTTGGTGCTTAGGTGTCAATGAAAGAGACTGGTATTGAAGTTAAGGGAGCGTTATAAAATACGCTTTGAGGATTAGTCAATTCCTTGTGGGATAAAGTCGAGCATTTGAGTTAGACTGGATTCGCAAGGTTGGATGGAGGACCAAGTAATGCTTAAAACTTTCATAATCGAAGAAGTTGAGGCCGACAAGTGATAAATAATTCATGTTAAGGATGGAAGTGTTTGGAGATTTTGAGGATCAAATTTTAGAATCCTATTAAATGATAGGAAGTGAAAAAGAAGAGATGCAACGAATGATTTATGATTTAGTTGTTGGTCTTGGGAAATCAGGCGTTGAGATATTTTACGGCAAAATTTATGAGGATGAAGTTATAGATAATTATTTCTTAGGAAATGCTAATGAGGAACGTTGGAGAAATAATTCTTAAGGATGTTCGATTGCTACGATTCTTTCAGTTTGTATCTCGGTGAAGGTTGAGAAGGAATACGAATCCAACGAGTGAAACAAATATTGGAAAATGTGCCAAGAAATTTGTTAGAGCAGCACATAGAGATGTAGTTTATGACAATTAAAGATTCAGGAAAGGAATTATCTCACCTATAATTCAGACATTATTATTATAAAGGTATGCCAAGATATAAAGACATTACTTGAGTGCATGTCATGAGGATTGTTATTGTGTTCGTCAATCAAAGGAGTTAAATGTTTACTTGATAGGAAACAATTGAACATGAAATGGAAAAGTTTTGGTGGGAATTAGTAAGCCTTGATTTATTGAAATCACTATAATGAAGATGTATCAAGGTTCGAGGTAGAAATTTAAGGTTTGTATAAATGGAAAAGTGATGGAGTGAATACAATGCGGTTGACCTGTCATGAATAAAAGGATAATCATGAAGTTGCAAATGAAGGACACAACGAAATTAAGAAGTATCAGAATGAATGTTGGCCGTAGAGATAGGAGAATTATTTTCGAGTTGGTGCATAATTGCGAAGTATGTAAGAAATTTTCTAGTGAAGCGTGAATTTGAAGTGTTAGGCATGAGACAAATGTAGACCTTGATCTGTGAATTAAATTCAAGTTGGATCTTAATGAAAAACGTGACTCTTGAAATGAAGTACTAAACTGAAAGGAAATCTGTGTGTCCCAAGTGGTATAGTCTTTGGCATGATTTCGAAAATATTTGAGGGAGCTTTGATCA
>JBBPBR010000006.1:510228-535567 GCA_037974775.1 Cicer pinnatifidum | reverse complement strand
ATTATTTATATATATATATATATATATATATATATATATATATATATATATATATATTGTAATTAAAACTAAACCACTAAATATCTAACAACTCTCACATCCATCACTTCACTCTCATCTCAAACTATTTTGATAAAAATATCTACTCTCGTTGCAACTCAATTGATAGATACAATTTTCAGCAGCCTGAGATATTTTCAACGAAACTCTCTAGAGTTAAATTCTTCGTAACGTAAATAAATTATTCTCCAACAAATAATTTTAATCCAATTTCTAAAAATATATTTTTGGCATTTAACTCACTCAATACCAAAAACTGGACTAACAGCCTAAGAAATTCCACACAAAAAACCCTAAAATTGTATAACTTAGGATTTAAAAACTATGGGTCTTACATTACTACCCCCCTAAAATTAGTTTCGTCCTCGAAACTTAAAGTACGAGTAACAATCTACACTAGGTTTGTACTCAAATTCAATATACAAGTCACAACTTGTTTCACTCGACCTTTTCGAAGAAAGTGTTGTCTACGTGTTTTCATAGGGTGCTTAATAACTCTACACACATCCATAGTCGGTAAGGCTCGTCCGTCCCATTCAACATGATATTGTCTACTATCAACAAGAGATTAAGGATGATCAGTCCCTCAATTTGTCAATAAATAGCCAACAACTATGATAATGGCTTAGACAATCTTAACCGAACTGTAATAGCGCTCCTTGCAACTTACAACTGAGGTTATCCTAATGTACAAGCAGTCAACAGTCTTCTTAAAGTCCAATGAGTTTTCCTTATTTTCCTATAACTTTGACCCTGTCGACGAAGTACAATATCTCATACCTATGTCACGTAGTCTCATTTGCATCCACTTGGTACGAAACATCCATTTGGTACCAAACTGAAAAACTTAGAATGACCCCAACACACTGAGCACAAAACAATCACTACAGTCGAGGACTCCTAAATTTCTCCATTGTCCACAAATCCTCGATTTTTCTTTAGTCTTACAACTACGTCAACCGTAGTGTTCTTATCTGTATGTTATTCCAATTATAACTTTAATAATTCTATCCCCACATGTGTTTGGTGATCCAAGCTTCCTCAAATATTTTCGAAATCATGCCAAAGACTATACTACTTAGGACACACAACCTTCTTTTCAGTTTAGCACTTCGTCTCAAGAGTCACATATTCAACAAAATCCAACTTGAATTTAATTCACATATCAAGGTCTACATTTGTTTCATGCCTAAAACCTCAAGTTCACTCTTCACTAGAAAATTTCTTACATACTTCCCAATCATGCGCAAACTCGAAAATAATTCTCCTACATCTACTGCCAACATTCATTCTGATATTTCTCAATTTCAATGTGTCCTTCATTTGCAACTTGATGATTATCCTTTCATCATGACAGGTCAAATGCATTGTATTCACTCTGTCACTTTTCCGTTTATACAAATCTTAAATTTCTACCTCAAACCTTGATACATCTTCATTATAGTGATTCCAATAAATCAAGGCTTACTAATTCCCACCAAACTTTTCCATTTCATATTCAATTGTTTCTTATCAAACAAACATTTAACTCCTTGGATTGACGAACACAATAACAACCCCCATGACATGAACTCAAGTAATGCCTTTATATCATTGGCATACCTTTATAATAATAATGTCTGAATTATAGGTGAGATAACTCCTTTCCTGAATCTTTAATTGTCATAAGCTACATCTCTATGTGCTGCTCCAACAAATTTCTTAGCACATTTTCCAATATTTGTTTCACTTGCTGGATTCTTATTCCTTCACAACCTTCACTGATATACAAACTGAAAGAATCCTAATAATCGAACGTCCTAAAGAATTATTTCTCACACATTTCCCATAAGCATTTCCTAAGAAATAATTATCTATAACTTCATCCTCCTAAATTTTGCAGTAAAATGTCTCAAAGACCCACATACCTTTCATTGTTCATCTAGCCACTACAACACTCATTTTAAACCTCAACGCTTGATTTCCCAAGACCAACAACTAAATCATAAATCATTCATTCCATCTCTTCTTTTTCATTTTCTATCATTTTAATAGGATTCTCAAATTTATATTACCGCAATCTCAAGTATTTTTGTACTCGATACTTCAAATTCCACTTAATGGTAACATAGAGTTCAATACATCAAGGCTTAACTCATTATGTTTTTCTAAACATCGCTCAAAATTCACACTTACGTGTCTATAGATTCATCCAATATCACTATCCATACTTAATAATCCAAGTTGCGAATCTAGTCTAACTCGAATGCTCGACTTTATCCCTCAAGGTCTCGACTATTCCTCAAAGCGTATTTTATCTAACCAAAGGAGTATTTACTCCTAAGGTGCAACGCTCCCTTAACTTCAATACCAGTCTCTTTCATTAACACCTAAGCACCAAATGTTATTCCAAATGGAAGCCTCATCTTCTCAACAATTCCATGATGTTCACATCTCTTTGACAGTTGTCAAACTTCATCCAGTTTCATCCTGAAATCGACCAGGAAAACATCTAATACTTTTCTTAACAAAAGTCCTCCACTTAGATCTTTACTTGAAATCCCTTATTAGTCTAATGTTAATTCATCCATACTCATCATCTTCGAGTTAACACCAACACATAGCTTATGTGTCCTTGGAACCATTTGATCATCCCTATTGACGTTCATCCTTGCAACGTCGTTCCCTCTTGGAGGTAGTGTTTCTGAAAAACCAACATCAAGAAGAAGTGTTAACACCACTTCGAATAATTCCAAAACTAAGTTTCGGATATATCAACACATAATAACTACCCCTGATCTGACAACTCAGACCAATTACCCCGACGCATGATCAGATAACGACTCACAACCTACATGTTGACTTACAATCTATAACCAAAGGCTCCACAGCCCCCAAAGAAAACCAAACCAAACCTCTGATACCACAATGTAACACCCCGTTTTTCAAAGCGAGGGTGTATTTTTTTTTCAAAAGAAATTAAAATAAAACGGAGAAATAAATGAGGTAATACATTTGGATAAATAATTAAGTCATTATAATTTACTAGCAGCGGAAAAAGTTCTCAAAATATGAATTCAAAATATTTACATATCAAAAGTGGTACAATCTTCCAGTTTAAAAATAAAGGCAACCCAAAGAAAGACATTTGTTCCCTCTGTCAACCTAGTCTGATCATTCGACAAAACAACTAAACACCCTGAGTGATCTCCACGCGCCCCGTGAGATCCTCCTAACGTAGCTCCAATCAAGCATTCCCATCTACATTCCCATCCGTAGGGTACAAACCGGTAGGATCATCCTGGCTCTCATCTGAGGGCAAAGCCTAGATTTCCACAATAGTTGTAAAGGGTCACCAACCGAAATTAACAGTTAACACATAACATTTAAGTTTTTAAATGCACAAAATGACATTTCAACTTAGCATACACCTTAAAAGGGTTTTTATATGCCAAACATGCATAAACAAAGTTGAAAAATCAAGTTTTTAACAAAACAGCACTGTTGTATTCAAATACAGCATCTTTGTATTCGAATACAAGGCTATTTCAGCATTCAGCAGCAAAAACAACATGTCTGTATTCAACTACAACAGTCTGTATTCAACTACACAGTAAGTCAGTGGCAAAACAACATGTCTGTATTCGAATCAAGCTGTATTCGAATACACATCAGACAGCAGCAGAAAAACTGCAAAATTCAGCATTCTTAAGCTTTTGAAAGGGTTTCAAAACCAATCAGCACTTACACACAAATTCAAACAATCACACTTAACAATTATAGCGCAATCACCACGACATCTTGAGTTTCGAAATGGTTTTGCAATCAATCACACTTACACATGATTCCAAAACATAACACTTAACAATTATAAAACAATTACCACAACAACTTAAGTTTCGAAATGGTTTTGCAATCAAACACACTATCACATAATTTCAAAACATAACACTTAACACTTATAACACACATCATGAGTTTTGAAATAGTTTTGCAATCAAACATGCCATCACACAATTCCAAAACATAACACTTAGCACTTATAACACACATCATGAGTTTCGAAATAGTTTTGCAATCAAACATGCTATCACACAATTCCAAAACATAACACTTAGCACTTATAACACAATCACTACAACATCGTGAGCTTCGAAATAGTTTTGCAATCAAACATGCTTTCACACAATTCCAAGCATAACACTTAGCACTTATAACACAATCACTACAACATCGTGAGCTTCGAAATAGTTTTGCAACCAAACATGCTTTCACACAATTCCAAACATAACACTTAGCAATTATAACACCATACCCACACGGACAAGATGAACCAACAAATCACATGGCATCACCTTGGCTCGACAATCCCAACACGGACAAGATGAACCAACAAATCACATGGCATCACCTTGACTCGACAATCCCAACACAGACAAAATGAACCAACAAATCACATGGCATCACCTTGACTCGACAATCCCAACGTAGACAAGATGAACCAACAAATAACATGGAATCACCTTGACTCGACAATCCCAACACAGACAAGATGAACCAACAAATCACATGGCATCACCTTGACTCGACAATCCCAACACAAACAAGATGAACCAACAAATCACATGGCATCACCTTGACTCGACAATCCCAACGCAGACAAGATGGCCAACAAATCACATGGCATCACCTTGACTCGACAATCCCAACACAGACAATTCATTTCTCCACAAAATCATTTTCACGACAACATTAAGTAAACGCGGATATTAAGAGATTCCCCATTCTTAATACTCATTTAACTTAATGATTTTCACAAAACAAACATTAAGTAAACAGAAATATTAAGAGATTCCCCGTTCTTAATACTCATTTAACTTAATGGTTTTCAAATTCCACACAAAACAACTCAAACATACTTTCACATTCAATCCATAATTCACAACAAAACACATCAAATCATTTTTCCACACAAACCACACAAAACACATCTCAAATTCTATAATCATCAATTATGAACATGTCTAATACGACGACACAAATCAATACAATCCATCACTCAAACACAACAAGTTTTCATTTACTCAAAATCATACATAAATGAGTTTGAACTTCATTTTTCCACGAAACATTACTTTAACCCTAACCAAATTCTTTTCCACACAACCACAGATAAGTCCCTAAATGCAAACTAAAAGTTTGGAAGGAGCCCTTACCTTCACGTTAGCTCTAACGTGCGATTACGGTACCGCGAGTAAATCCGGTAAAATCTCCGCTCGCAACATCGCTTCCAAAGTTGGTTCCCTAGCACTGTAGCGTGGTAGTGAGCAACTTTCCCTTCTATCTCTTCGTGAAATGAAGCTTAGATCTAGGTGAAACGGGGAGGTTTGTGTTTGACGGTTTTGAAATCCCTAACTCCGTTTTCAAATCCGAGAAGGAGGAAGGAGTTGGGAACTTGATCTTTCTCACCCACTAGCCTTGGGTTTCAATTCTTGAGCAAAAGAAAGCAAAGAAAGAAAACAAGAAGGAAGAAGGAGGAAGGAGAAGAAGGGTTCGCGAAAAACGTTTATTTCTTCCTCTGTTACGTTTTCTGCCTTTTCCTTTTCTAGCTTCCATATATACATATATATTACATATTATTTATATATATATATATATATATATATATATATATATTACTTACTACATATATATTACTTATAATATATATATATATATATATATATATTATAATTAAAACTAAACCACTAAATATCTAACAACTCTCACATCCATCACTTCACTCTCATCTCAAACTATTTTGATAAAAATATCTACTCTCGTCGCAACTCAATTGACAGATACAATTTTCAGCAGCCTAAGATATTTTTAACGAAACTCTCTAGAATTAAATTCTTCGTAACGTAAATATATTATTCTCCAACAAATAATTTTAATCCAATTTCTAAAAATATATTTTTGGCATTTAACTCACTCAATACCAAAAACTGGACTAACAGCCTAAGAAATTCCACACAAAAACCCTAAAATGGTATAACTTAGGATTTAAAAACTATGGGTCTTACATAGGTCGTAGAACCTATACACATTCATAGGCTCTACTAGCGAGTTTAATTCGCTTGGGATCGGGGATTCTGACATAAGCCAGACAACCTCATGTTCGAAGATAAGACAAGTTATGTTATCTTTTCTTCATTATCTCATAAGGAGATATTTTGTTTTTAGATTTAGGTACTCTATTCAAAACATAGCAAACAGCCAAAATAATTTCCCCCCACCAGCGAGATGCAACACCAAAGTTAAGCATAATAGTAACAACTAGTTCAGTAAGAGTTCTATTTTTTATTTCAGCTTTACCATTCATTTTAGGTGAATATGGTGTTGTAGTTTTATGTATACAACCTTGGGTTTTATAAAACTCATTAAATAAACTAGAATCATACTCTATTTCTCTATCACTACGAAACCTCTTAATCTTTTTACTAAACTGATTTTCAATTCAGTTACAAAGATCCTAAACATGTCAAGCGCTTCACTTTTATTTTTCATTAGATATACAAAAGTGAAATCAGAGTAATCGTCAATAAAAGTGATGAAATAACATTTTCCATTTCTAGTTAATGTCCCATCTAGTTCACATATATCAAACTGTATTAAGTCTAAAGGTTCAGATTCTCTAACTATTATTTTATGTGAACTCTTAGTTATTTTAGCTTGACTGCAAAAATCACATTTTTCAAAATCCTTTAAAGATAACTCTGGAATTAAACCTAGGTGACTTAAGTTTAAAATTACGCGTTTGTTCATATGACAGAGTCTAGCATGCCAAATATTAAAATCAGACAACATGTAAAAAAAATGAGACATTTTATTGATTTCAACATTCAATTTAAACATGCCATCAGTGGCGTACCCTTTCACAACAAAAATACCATTTTTAGAAATGATGTACAAAACTGGAGTGTGCATGACATCCTTCAGAATTAAGGTCTTTCTAGAGGTGAGTATTAGTTTCATCTCCAATACCAACAACATTAGTGGTGTGGGAATCTCCCAACAACATTTTCTTATCTTCCGCGGTAGTGTATATTTTAAACATAGCACGACCACAATAGACATGGCGTGAGGCGCCAATGTCTATCCACCATCCATCTGATCCACCAACAAGGTTGATCTCAATTATCATAGCAATGAAATGCTCTTCTGTCAAGTTAGCCGGATTAGAAGGGTCAAACTTGCTTTTACACTTGTGTGTTATATGATCCTCTTTCCCACAATGAGAACATAGAAAAGGTGGGTGAGGGCCATTTCCAAGAGGTGGTTGCTTCCTTATAATTGGGACCTTTGGAAGGTTCCCATTCTTGTTGCCTGTTTTTAAAGTGTGATTTTGAATCTTTAGTTGTTTGTCGTTTGGCTTCAAAATTGCTCCGATGAATTTGTTTTTCTTGTTATTTTCCACAAGAAGAACTTTATCTTTCTAGTCTTGCTTTCGGGATTCCTCCTCAATTCTAAGGCAGGTTATCAGACTTTCTAGAGAGAATTCTTTTGTTTTATGTCTTAGAGAATTTTTAAAATCTTTTCAAGCAGGGGACAGTTTGTTAATAATAACAACAATTTGAAATTGTTCATCTAGGGGCATACCTTCAGAGATAATCTCGTGATCAATTTTATGGATTTCATGAGATTGAGCTTCCACTGATTTTTCATTTGTCATTTGATATTTGAGGTAGCGGCTAACAACATACTTTTTGACTTCAACTTCCTCAGTATCATATTTCTTCTTAAGAGCATCCTAAATTTGTTTAGCAGTTTTGTTGTGGAACTATAGTAAGCATACAGATCATCAACAAGTCCATTGAGAATATAATTCTTAAGTAATTATTATGTTCCCATTGGGTTAATTCAACAACTTTCTTATCCTTTTCTATTTGGTTATCTGTTTCTGGAACAATAAGAATTTCATCCTTTAGAACATTGGCAAGCTTTTTCGTGGTTAGAAAAAATAACATCTTTTGTTGTCATCGTTTAAAGTGACTTCCCTCAAACCGAAATGGTTTGTTGTAGTCAGAAGCAGATGATCCTGTCCCAGTAATTTCGTCGGTAGACATGGCAGTATGGAAACGTCTTAAAATTGTTATTTTTGAATTTTGAAAAACTTTGAAAAAAAAATAATTTATGCCACTGACAACAATACTTGGTTGAGTCGCGGACTATGTTGCTCTCTTTAAGACGTTTCGAGGCATTGCCCAAATGGTGCAAGACAGACTATGAACCACGAAATCTCTAGGATAAAACAACCCAAATCATTGTATCGGAGTTCTACTACACTGTAGAAAACCGTTCTAGAATTACACCTTCAATATGGTAGTCGAATGACTACTACTTGTAATATGGCACTAAGATCGTTCAAAAGAAATAAAAGAAGTGAGTAAGAAAATGGGATAATAGAGAAAAGTCTCAGATACAGAGAGCTTTTGGTGCGCTTTTTCAACTGAAAAGAGCACTGTGCAATCCATTAGGTCTGATTCACTAAATGTGTGCTCTGATGTTTAAGATTTGACCACAGAAACGTGTGCCACAATTTGTTTGACCACCAAAATGTGTGCCACAATTTGTTTGACCACCAAAATGTGTGCCACATTTTGTTTGACCACAATATGTGCCCTTAGACTTGACTTAGGTTTTTGACCAGGCAATAACCAATATGCGAGACCAGTAATTAGGGTTTTGACCAACAAAACTAAAGTGCGAAATCGAGGGGCAAGGAACTGACTGGATCAGATGTTGAATGTTGACTCGGTGGAGGACAATTACATAATTAACGTATCAATTAGAGATAAAAACGCAAGCATTCATTTAATTAAATAAATAAATAATTTTCATATGCTAAAAAATAATACACCATGTAGCCAAAGCCAAACCCAAAGCAAAGGTCATTGCCCGACCCGACGGTGGCGCACACGTGTGGTGGTCAATTTTGCTTGCGTTTTCCCTCATTCACAAAATTGGGGTACCCCTTGGGGCACGCCTCAAGTACCATATCTCCACTATATATATCCTACTAGTATGTGATATCCCTCCTATGTGAGATTTCCTTATTTTTTTCAATTCACAACAATACTAACTCTCATAAATGTCATCATTATTTCCAACAAACTTCCACTAATATCATTATCATTTCCAACACACACACACACACACACACATATATATATATATATATATATATATATATATATATATATATATATATATATATATATATATATATATATATGTATTATTAATATCACTACCTTTTTCTTGTGTCAATGAAAAAATTGGTTGGCTTCGATCATTTTTTTTTTATAATGAAATTCTATTTGATTTGAATCAAACATGAAGAAATTATCTTCACGATCTTACTATCAAAATTCATTGGACTTTACAATTTAAAAAATATACGATCCAATGTATTTTAATAACGAGATAATAAACATAATAGAAAAGAAAGATTTACATAGTCACTATAAACTAATTTTATATTGATGGTCAACATGTATTTTTATTTGTAGAAGGGATGATAAATATCGTAAAAAATTTACGCACAATTTTTATGATTCAGATTTGAACCCGTCACACACAACTATGAAGTTTCATATTCGAACCTGAAACATAATATTCAATTTAAAAATATCGACATTTTTCAATTGAACTAAAATTTAAAGACTAAATTACATGTTTTTTAGGCATAAATAATATTTTTATGAACGAGCACTTGTGTGCCAATAAAAAAATCATCACTATATATCGCTGGAGTAAAATAGTTTTACACGAAAATTAAAAAGAAGTTGTGATATGTCTACATAAATTTATTTTATAACCGCAACTTAAATATAACCATAAAAAATTTAATTTATATATGTTTAAAGAATTTTTACACCGACAATGAATTAAAAAATTCTAATATTAAAAATTATTTCACTTAAATGATAATAATCTTTAAAATAATGATATGAAACCATTTTACATACAAATTAAATTCTAAAATACTACTCTAAGTAGACACATTAACGTAAGACTATTTTATTTTTATCTACAAGTTTCAATTTTTTAAAATTTTATTATTATTTTAAAATTATGAATTTAATTTATATATACTATAAATATAATTTTTTTTTACATATCATATAGATTACGTTAAATAATTTACATTATAATACATGAAAATTATACTGTTAAAAGATTATGAGATTATGTGGGTAAGTTTTTTTCCCCACAAAAAATAATGAAAAGGATTGCTTCAGATTTTTGCTTTTATTATTTTTTTAATATAAATTTTTCCTTTTCTTCTTTTATTATTATATCTTATCTTAATTTGTTATCATCATCCTTCAATCCAATTCAAAATTAGTTCACCTCGTACAACAAACCCTAACCCTAATTCTCCAATTAAACCTATCATTTCATTATTCCCCTCGATTTTTCCTTTGCTATAGAATTTTTCGCAAATTCAATCAACAATTTCATCGATGAACCAACATATATGATGATCGGGGTAGTTTTCAGCGCTACAAATCGATTGCATGGGTTTAGAGAATGCCGGTGCTTCGTAGCGGACGGCGAAGTCGTCCTGCTCTGGTAGGCCGTAAAATCTCCGAACCGGCGGAAAAATACGTGAAGACTCGGGCGGCGAAGAAAAAGGAGCAGAAGAAAAAGGTTATCGAGATATCTGAGTCTGACAACGGTCATCGAGGTATCGCAGCGGCGGCGAAGAAAGAGGGAGAAGAAATTGAAGGAACGATGGGTGATGAAAGTGGTGGTTTGAGTGCTAATAAAGGTGTTGCTCAAGAGGATGAGGGAAATACTACTCCTTTTCCTGAGAGGGTATGAATCGTATGAAACTCTTCAATTTTTCTTAAGCTAATTTGAATTTATTCCATGACATGTCATGACATGCAATCATTTTGGATTATATATTTTGTTTGGATAGCATTTTTGGATTATGTTTTAGTTATACTGAATTTATTTATGGTACTTTGATTGCTTAAATAAATTTATTGATAACTATGGAGAAGTTAAATAAGAGAAGTTATGGAAATATAAAATTTAAAAAATCAATTTTATCTTATACAAGAAACTACTATCTTTTTAAAAAACTATATCTGTTGAAAGATTCTCTTAATTTTTGTTCCTTTAATGTTTGTGGAGTAGTGTATCCAAATTGACTCAAAAACACCTAAGAATGTTTGGTTAAATTTATTAAAATATTTTAGACTTATTAATGGATTTAATTGGTATGCATCTTGTCAATCAATTATAATCCCCGGATCATTACAATATTTGACTTTGAAAGTTATGTATATGATGATTGGGTAAGAGTATTTGATAGTGTAAGAACTTTTACACTTGCAATGTATCACAATTGAACTCCTTAGTATAAGTTCTTTTGAGCTTATTTCAAGATTTTTGTATAATTCATAGTTAATTAAGTTTTCTTAATTAAGCTGTTTTACTAAATTTGGCCGGAGTGTCTCTCTTCATTGATTATTTTTATTATTATTGAATGATGTAACCATGGTCAATACATTGGTGCTTATTCATTTCTATATTCTTTTTTTTTCCTTTCCTTTAATTTGTTTTGACCCAAAGGTTCAAGTAGGAGGTTCGCCTGTGTACAAAGTGGAGAGAAAACTTGGCAAAGGTGGGTTTGGACAGGTTTTCGTTGGTCGTCGAGTTACTGGTGGTAATGACCGCCTTAATGGCCCCGGTGCCACCGAGGTATGCTGAGGGTTGTTTATATTTAAGTGGTTTAAGAATTTTCATTAGCTTGAAGTTGATTGATATCTCTTTCATATTTCAGGTGGCTTTGAAATTTGAACATAGAAACAGTAAAGGCTGTAACTATGGCCCTCCTTATGAGTGGCAAGTGTACAAGTAGGTATATTGTAAATTGGTTTGCATTTATATTCAAGTTTTGTGAAAAAGTGAATTTTCCTGAGGTTTGATTTTATATTTTGTTTCAAAGCACCCTTGGTGGAAGTCATGGAATACCTAAAGTACATTATAAAGGAAGGCAAGGAGAATATTACGTGATGGTATGATCTACACAACAAAAATTCTATTATCTCATTGCTAGCTTAACCATTTAACTAATATGTAATTATTGTCATTATATTATATGCAGGTTATGGATATGCTCGGTCCAAGCTTGTGGGATGTATGGAATTCCTCAGGCCAGGCGTGAGTATAAGCTACCTTTATAATTCTATCTGTTTACTTTCTTCTTTATTTGTCTTGTGTTTTACAATAAGGACCATTATATATGATTTTGTGTTTTTTAAGCTTTCTTTGCTAAGGTTGATATTGGAGTGAGGTATGACTCAGTTTTCGTTTCATTTCCTTCCATATGCATAGGTAACTAAAATACCACCAATATAAATAAAACAAGATTAATTGTTTTTGGTGTAGATGGGCTGTGGTTAGGCTATTGAAGTGATTTATGTAGAACGTTATTGTGTCTTTTGATCCATGTAGCCAACTCCACATAGTGGGATTAGGCTTGCTTGTTTTTTTTTGTTGTAGGTGTAAATGGTTTATACTACATTCTTTGTCATTTCATTTTTCTTTTTTCCCTTCTTCGAAGAAAATTTGGTGTAACTGTAGCTTTGTAGAGACTTTGATTTCTATTTTTTTGTGTTAATAAATCACTACTCAACTAAATACTTGTGTAATATTTTAACCTCGACCCACTTTGTGCATTAATTGTGTGTTTTCCATTATTAATGTTATATCTGTGCCTTCTACTCCTGGCTGTGTATCTTTCTTGTTTTTCCATTTTCTTATTCTATAGTGAACAGGTGGCAGTTACTAATCTGTTCCTTGTGTTTTCTGTAACATTATGTTATTGCATGTATTTTTTCCTATGGAATTCATTGCTTGTCTTTTGAATATGTAGGATGTCTGCAGAAATGGTTGCATGTATTGCTGTTGAGTCATTATCGATCTTGGACAAGATGCACTCAAGGGGGTATGTTATAGGTCAAGCATATTTGTATTCGGCCTTTTTCTTCCTTATTTGTTAACCATACCCTGTGAGTGGGTTTTAGTTTGTTATATTGATTTAGTTTTGAATTTCCTGGTTTCTAAATGTTGCTGTTGTTCATAATAGATATGTCCATGGAGATGTAAAGCCAGAGAACTTTTTACTTGGTCAGCCAGGTACATCACAAGAGAAGAAATTGTTTCTTGTTGACCTCGGGTTAGGTGAGTAGTTTGAATTTGAAAGATGAGATGTTTCACTCTTACTGGGCCTTTTCTTTTTATTCTTATACGGATTTTTTTTCCAGCAACTAAGTGGAGAGATACCTCCAATGGGCTGCATGTTGAATATGATCAGCGTCCTGATATGTTCAGGTTTTTTTTTTTCCTTCTCATTTCCTTAATTCTTTTCTCTTCAATTCTACTGGCATCTTTTACCTTTATCACTCCTTTTTATTAGTGTGAATTGTATTCTTAGATGATTATCAAACTTCTTGAGGCTTTATATATTTAAATTATGTAGAGGAACTGTTCGATATGCGAGTGTTCATGCTCATTTAGGAAGAACTGCTAGTAGAAGGGATGATCTTGAATCTCTTGCATATACACTCATTTTTCTTCACAAAGGCCGGTTACCATGGCAAGGTTATCAGGTATTTGCATTGTTTTTATTCTCAAAATATTTGCTGTAACAATTGGATTCCTGTATGTATTTTGTGTTAATCTGTTTTTAAATTTCTTTGTTAGGGAGATAATAAGTCGTATCTTGTTTGCAAAAAGAAGATGGGAACATCTCCTGAGATGCTATGCTGCTTCTGCCCTGCTCCTTTCAGACATTTTCTTGAGTTTGTAGTGAACATGAAATTCGACGAAGAACCTAACTATTCCAAGCTAATATCCCTGTTTGACAGTATGCTTGGACCAAATCCTGCATTACGGCCAATAAATACTGAAGGTGCTCAAAAGGTAATGATGATGGTGTTATTTAGAGATATTTAAGTTGGCTCTATTTTATTATCATGCTTTAACCTCTTGGTTTTACCAGGTTGGGCAAAAGAGGGGTAGATTGACTATTGAGGAAGAAGATGATTCACAGCCCAAAAAGAAGGTTCGTTTGGGGGTTCCTGCTACACAATGGATATCAATTTACAATGCGAGAATGCCAATGAAGCAAAGGTAGAGCTGCAATCATTCTTTGCAGTTGTTTCTTTCATTTGAGCTATTGGATATATACAACCAAGCCAGATTCCACTAAGTGGATTCGGCTACATGGATCTGATGATGCCAAAACTCCCTATTATATATTTAGATTAAAGATAAATTGTTTACCAATGAATCTTTCGTAATGATGTCAAAACACATGTCCAAACCACCTTAGATGTTGTTTTACTATCTTTTATAATGGGTGTCTGACACATATCATATAGATGTCAATTCACAGTATGTCCAACATGCCAGGAAGGAAAAGCCTCAGTGTCTTGCTGTGATTTACCGGTTAATATATGGGAAATATTAATAATACAAATTTAACCACCTGATATACTAGAGCATACATAGCTCGTCATTCGTTGTAAATTTTAATATGCCTTGAAGGCAAAAGTATCTACTGATTGGGTGTTTTGTTATCATCATGATGTTGTGGTTATACTGAAAAGTGGCTGTACTATTAGGTATCATTACAATGTTGCGGATGGAAGATTAGCGCAACATGTAGAGCGAGGGATTGCAGACGGCCTTCTTATTAGTTGTGTAGCTTCCTGTTCCAATCTCTGGGCACTTATCATGGATGCTGGAACTGGTTTTACAAATCAAGTTTACAAGTTGTCACCTTTTTTCTTACACAAGGTAAAATTATAAGATGTACATCAGTGCATGTTAAATGCTTTATAACCTGTTTTCAATTGACGAAACTTACCCATTCAATTCTGTTACATTCTAGGAATGGATCATGGAGCAGTGGGAGAAGAACTATTACATTACTTCTATAGCCGGGGTTACTAATGGGAGCTCTCTTGTGGTGATGTCAAAAGGTTTGTTTGCTTAAAGTGTTTCTTACAAATGGCGACTGATATTTGTTCCACTAAATGATGATGCATTGGATCCAATTCCCAGGGTATTTTTTTTAAGTTAGTTAGGCTATTTGGTCATATTTTGGCTCTCTTTGTTTTGCACTGTCAGTTTGTTTGTAGGATCTACAGAAATGGGAGTGAAGGTGATTAGATCATGATTGTTGTAGAATATAAGGAGGGTTAATGTTAAAGCGCATTTTGTTGGTTGAATAAACTTGGTGAATTTTTTATACAGTTATTAAGTTAATCGGTTGCATATTTTTATTTGGATTAATTTGAAATTCTATTCACATGGAATTACGTTTTCTCATGACTTATGTCTTTTTTATTCCCTCCTGTTCCAATTTCTTGTGCCTGTGATTTTCCATTTTCGGCAAATCTATCTGGATGTTGTTTATCCACATGATGCATGGGGGTTCTCTAATTAAATACTAGTGAAGGAAAAAAAACTTCATTGTGATTTGTTTTCTGATGTCCTCAGGCACACAGTATACACAACAATCATACAAAGTAAGCGATTCTTTCCCGTTCAAATGGATAAACAAAAAATGGAGAGAAGGATTTCATGTGACTTCAATGGCCACTGCTGGAAGTCGTTGGGGTGTTGTTATGTCACGGAATGCTGGATTCAGTGATCAGGTTTGCTGTTTATTTTGTTTTCTAATCTATGATCTGTGATATGTTGGCATAAGCTTTTCTGCGATCTTGAGTATTTTTTTCCTGCCTTTGTTCAGAATGTTTTGTATTTCATTGAGTATCACTCTTATGTTGTGCTTATTACATGACCCGGCTTTGGTTTGAGTAATATTCTAAACTGGTGTGCTTGAGTTCTTTGGATTGGATCAGTAATTTAGTGATACCGTCCGGCCAGCAAAGTTTGATAGAATTTAGACAAAATTCACCCATTTTCTACTGTGGTTGTTGACTTGTTGGATAGATCATAGTGTTTGGGCCCTCTTTTTGAGAACTTATTCTGGTTCTTGTAAAAAAAAGTCTGGTTTGTTGTCATTTTCCTTTTCTTCACTAGTTTATTAACAAACTGCAACTGTAGGAACCACTATTGGGTTGTTAAGCATTGTTAGATTGCTTCATATAAATGTCCTAGGATTTTGATTGGTATATTGTGAATAATCTGTCTGATAAAAATCTCATATTGAGTTTAAAATGTGTCCATTCTTTTTTATGACGCCTTGGCTAAATTTTCTTTTGAAATTAAATAATTGAAATTTCTCATTACCTTTAGGGTTTGTTTGGTTCAAATGAGGGGAGAGGAGGGATTTTAATGGAGAGGAGGTGAAGGGAGGGAAGTAGAGACATGTTTGGTTCAAAGGGAGGGATTTCTAATGGTTGTGTTTGGTTCAAGGGGAGGGGAGGGATTTTAAATGATTTTTTAGTTATATTGAGTTTCTTCCCTTCCCTCCAAATCCCCCCAAAATGGAGGGAGAGCAAAATCAACTTAAGGAGGGATTTTGCTCCTCTCCCCTTTCTTCTTAAAATTTGAACCAAACACACCCTTAACAGAGCAGCAGTTTTTCCTTGCTATCTCTGCACAGTTTGTTAAACTTTTCTTTGCTTTCTCATCATCCACCTTTTATACGTAGGTCGTTGAACTTGATTTTCTCTACCCAAGCGAAGGAATCCATAGAAGATGGGATAATGGTTACCGGATCACAGCAACTGCTGCTACATGGGATCAATCGGCTCTTATATTAAGCAAACCGAGGCGCAGGCCAGCTGATGAAACTCAGGAAACTCTGCGGACTTCTCAATTTCCAAGCACACATGTTAAGGTTAGGGTTGATGAATGAATATTTGATTTTGGGCCTTGTTTATTACAGTTTATTTTTTAAGATGATCACTTTTTTTTAAAAAGTAATATAATTCTCAAGGGTTTTCATCCGTTTGTTAAGTTTTTTTTTTTTGAAAAAAATGATAATAAAAAACTGCTTCTCGTGAAAATTATTTCGTTATAGATTATTTTTGGAAAAAAATGTGATTTTCATTAAGGCTAAGAGAAAATAGTTTCTACCTTTTTTAATAATCTAAAGATTCTAAATTATTGAATGCAAAAATCATGTTTTTGGTAATTCGTAACAAATGAGTCTTTGTTAACTAACCTGCAAAAGGTGATTTTTCTCATTTTGGTTCTGTTTATGTTTCAGGAAAAATGGTCAAAAAACCTTTATCTTGCTTGTTTGTGCTATGGACGTACGGTATGCTGATTCCCTTTACATGTGAGGGGAGGGTATTTTGTAGACTACAAAAATATGTATTTTCTACTTTGCCCAAATCAATGTATAAGTGTGTGTGGAAGGCTAGTTGTTCAAGCAGAGAATTGTATGTTTTGTTTATTTGTTATATATAGTGTTGCTCTCCCCACCCATTCTTCTTTGGGTGGTGGATTCGGCAATTAGTAAATGTATACAGCTTATATGTGCCTTTAAGTAAATGTAGGTCTAATTTTTCAATTGTATCCGCTACACGTGTAATAAGAAAAATAAAAAAGAATATTGATTTGTATGAATACATCTTTCTGTGTATCCACAAGGTCCAACATAATTTCAATGCCCTTTCCCTTGCAATCATGGTATATATGTCTAATTAGATATGATTTTCTTGCATACAGTCAGCCATGCAGGGGTTTGAAAACTTAATTGCAAAATAAGTGAAATGTTGATTATGGGCATGGCACAACTCAACACATCAAGTTCCCAATATGGGTGTTAAGAGTAAGAAATTCATTAAACTAATCTTCTATTAATGCAAGATTGAATTGATGCAAAGTTTATTAAATAGCCAGAGCAGCTAGACTCAAAAAGTGGTTGACAATTCGTGTGATAAAGACGTTAATAGTTCAACTCTCAACCTAATGTAACAAAGAAGTTATAAGTTCAATTCTCAACTAATAAAACAATCAACATTGACCGTTTAAAAAAAATTGAAGATGAACTAGAAAGAATGTATTTTTTTGAACAATGAAAATAGGTTTTAACACTTTTATTGTTTTTTAAATATTAGGTTTGTTTTAAATATTAGGTTTGATATCAAAATTGTAAAAGATGGTAACAAAAATAGTTTATATTACTTTTATGATTATTGACTTAAGTAAAATGAAAATAAGAAATATGGAAGTCAAAGAGCCTAAAGTTTTATTTTTAATGGAAATCCCATTTTCATTTGGACTTGGATTTTGGATGCACAATTTAGGATACCATTCCAAGTTGTTGCACAATTTCAGTATACATTTATTAGCGGCTGAAAATATGATTATAATTACGGTCGTACGTAAACCACTTCCTGATATCTTCTTTGTGATTCAATGTTGATAAAAACCATTTCTCTAACAATTCCTATTCAAATAATTTGCACAAGCTTTTGAGAGTTCATGCCATAATCCTTTGAGTCATTAACCAAAATCCTATATCAAAATTTCAGAAGATAAATATCAATTAGATTTGACGAGTTGCAAGAATAACCATAGTAGAGTCACCGTGTCTAAGGGTGATACCAATTAGTTCATGGCAAGTTGTTTTCTTCGAGAAATAATTTTATGAATTCGCTTTTGTTTCTCTCGACGATTTGTGTGTTCAAATAGTTGGAACCTAGAATTTGAAATATGATCTTCATCTCGCTTGGAAGAAATATTTCAATCTAGGTTTTGGTAAGAAACACAAATATTCAATGTTGGATTCATATATACAATTTGCCTCCGAAATATTAGAGGTTTAAAATTATTTTCACAATTGCTTCATGTATTGGCATCCCATTATCTCTTTATGAAACAACCAACTCAAAAATGTCACGAGATTTCGCTCAAGTTTTGGTCGATTTGGACATGTTACAAGAGCTAAGAGATTGCATTTTTGTTGAATGTGAAAGATATGTATTTTTTTGTTTACATTAATTATGAAAAATTGTCAATATTTTGTGCATCCTATAAAGTTGTTGGGCATTCCATAGAAAATTGTCAAACAAATTCTAAGGATCATGGAATAATTCAATTTGTTGAACATGTTGCAGTTGTAAAAAAGTTGGTAAATAAGATGTTCCTAAAAACAATGTAGCTCTAGACAAGGGTGAAACTAAAAACGCAGATAAAGATGTTCAGGGTAATAGTGTTCATCGTGTTGTTAACTCTTCTTTTATTGATCATATCCGCAATGTTGATCTAGGAGGCACCACTATTATTCAATAATTTTCTCACTCAGATCAAGAAAAAATTAAGAAAAATTGTGAAACAACTTCTTACTCGGACTTGGTTGATTTTAGAAAATCGGAAACCATTTCAGAGATACTTGAGAATATGAGGTACAACCTACATAGGTCTTAAAAATATAATTCATAAGGTCTTTGGTTCTAGCTTTTCAAATGTACTTAACACAAATAATCTACAAGAGGATCGTCAATATCCACATATGTGTATTGTTGGTTATTGCAGTGATGCAGAGTTAGAGGAAAACAATGTTTCCTTTCAACGCTTTATGTAATCCTCATTGTATCAACACATCTTTGACTTGTATTTTTTCACAAGGCAATATTAAGTCTTCCATCAAATTTCTCTATGTCAAACTTAACAACACTTGAAAATTTTGACATTGTAGTAATATGAAAACTGTAAATTGTTCCACAGGTTCCTAGAAAATAGACGTGAGCCACAAATGACCATTTAATAACCAAGTTTTTCTTGGCCACAACCTTGCCTAAGCAACACTTCTATTGTATCAAAATTTGTTTTTGATATGGAAGATCAAACAATATTGCAACCATAGAGCATACTAAGAACTTAATACCCCATGAAACTAAAATACTTTTATGATGTGGAAGATAGACAATCTTGCTACCATAGAGCATACTAAGAATTTAATATTTTGCCAAACCAAAAACTCACGATACCAAATGTTGAGAAAATAATAGATAAATTTAAATAACAATCAAAACAAGGCATGAGTGTTGAGACAAAATCTCTCTCAAATGGTTTTGATGATAGCAAAATTAATTAAAAGATTATGATTGAGATTAATGACTAATATGTGCTTTTGAGTGTATTCATATAAGAAAACATGTATTAATCATTAAGATAAAAATAAGAAAAAATCTGGTTCAAATTTGGAAAATAAAAATGTTGAGGATGGCCTCACGAGTTGGTGAAACTGCAGTTCTGCATCCTCGCTGATTTGAATTATTTTTATTCCTTAAACAAAGGCAGAATAATATTAAAGAATGAATTGTTTGATTCATTAAACAAAGACAAAATACTATTAAAGAATGAATAAAAAAAAGCTTTTGAAGAAAATGAGTAAGAAGGCAAAAGAAAGGTACGAAGAAGGATTACACTAGGATGGGTATATAGTCAACATCTTGAAAAGCATCCCAACACTTTTGAAAGCAGCCCATCATATCATATGCAAAGGCTACAAGTAGACCTATAAGATCACTCTTGTGTGAATTAAAAATATTATAAAGTCAATCTTCAAAAAGGAAACAACAAACAAGTCAAAAATGAAATGCTCACATGTCTTAAGGCAAGGAGAGAGAAAAGGACATCACACGTGAAGCCTTTACAAAGCCTTGAAGAAAGGAGAATGAAAAAGACATCACATGGTCTTACAAGCATTAAATAAAGGAAAGAGAAAAAGTTCACATGTGAAGCTTTAACAAGGCATTGAAGAAAGGAGAACGAAAATGACTTCACATGAACTTACAACCATTAAAGAAAGGAAAAACGAAAAGGACAACTCATGCCCCAAGTACCCAAAAAATCTGCAAGCTCATACTTGAGGATGGACTCATTTGTTCAAGGAGCTGAATGGCATTTTCGTAAATATGAGAAAATACATTGGTATTTCTAAATGGATTTTTCCAACGGTCATAAAAAGTTTGGCATATGAAATGAACATCCTAAGACCTTTATAAAAGGCAGCAAGCTCTTCTTTGTCAAATATACAAAAAAAAAAAAAAAAAAAACATTGCATTAAAAAGATCAAGGATCTTAAAGCTTCAAGAAGCAACATCCATCCTCTCTTCATACTTTCTACAATCCTACATTAGATCTTTGTTAATCTTTTGAAAAAATATTTAGAATCAATCTCTCTCATATCACATTGTAATTTCCACGTGAGATACACCTAGAAATATTTGAAATCTGATTGTAAGCTTGGTGAAGCTTAAGAATACACAAGTTGTAATCATCCTCTGTGAGAGGCTGATCTGTTTGAACATTAGTGAAATCTCACAAGAGTGTGAGGACTGGACGTAACCTTCATTGGATGAACCAGTATAAAAACTGTGTGTGTCAATCTCAAATTTCTCTCTCACTCTTTAGGTCTGCGCAAATCTAAAAATTTTAAAAAACCATCATCGGGCTTGTCATCCTCTGCAAGAGGATAGTTTTCAAAACACTTGAAAATTGTTTTTAAACAGCAAAATCCTTATTCAACCCCCCTTCTAGTGATATTTAACTACATCAATGAGAACAGAGTGGAGTGAGAGAGGGTTTTGCCTCCTCCACTCCGCACCCGACTAGTATGGGAAAACCCGTATCTGCCTCCATTTTTTATCAGGAGTGAAATTAAATCTTCATCTTCGTTTGTGATGGGGTTCGAATTTTCCTTTCCTTGATCAACACTCATTCATTTATATAAAATAATAAATTTAAAAATCATATTAATTATAGTTAATATAATAACATTATAATTATTATACAATAGTAAAAGTAAAAAAATTATTAAATTCATATTTTCTATAGGGAGAAGACTATAATTTTTAATATTTAAAAAATATTGAATATATACATGTTTATAAAGAAATAGTATTACTAGCATATTAAAATTGAGGGTGGCTTTGGGGTGAATACCAATACTCTCAAATTCGTTATCGCTCTCGAGTTTTAATTTCAGAAAAAATCTGCACACAAATTCAATCAAAGTGGGTTTTCTCTAACCTAATCAAAACACAATAAAATAACATGGAAAAACCACCACAAGATAATAACACTATATGAAAACTGTTACAACACAAACTTCTCTCAAATAACTCACACCTTCGATACAACCACACTCTAAAAAAAATATGTAACTACGCTCATAAAATTCTAAAACAAAAGAGAAAGAAAAGAGTTAGATATAACTTAGTGTTTCATACTAGTGCGAATAGTAATAAATAAAAAATAAATAAATAACTAGAGCTATATATATATATATATATATATATATATATATATAGCCTTGAACTCCTTCTTCCTTTATAATTATAAGCAACGTGAGACTATTTCAAAATATAATATTTCAAACAATCCTAACATGTTGATCAATATCATGTGGTGAATTATGAGGGAGATACATCACGTCTTGCCTTTAAAAAATGATATGAACTCTTCACTATATATATATATTATTTGGATTAAAAATCCATATTTTAAATAAAATTGAAAGATATTTTTATAACTTTCACTTTTATTATTTTGAATTTTTTTTATAAAAAATAGGTTTTTAATTTCATAAATTGCATTTACTTGAATCTCTTATTATTGTATTAATCCACAGTTTAAGAAATTGATTCTACCGTGAAATTATTTTATTAATCTAAAACTTCTGAACATGAACTTATTGTACTTAATAGACAATAATTATCTATTACAAATTTGTAAAAATGAGAAAAGAACCAAATTACAAATTATATAATTTTACCAATTAAAATTTTGTAATAGGCAATAGTGAAAAGAAAGAGAAATTTAAACCTTTTAACAAAAATTCAACTTATTATAATATCCATTTATTAAAGTAGTGTTTTAACCGAGTTAATGAGAGGTTATAAGTCCCAAATGAAAAAGTGTAAGTAGTTAAGATACACTTTTTTAAAAAGAGGTAAGTGTAAATTACAAACTCATATATATATATATATATATATAGAGAGAGGAGTGATCAAATTACATTCGAACAGTTACAATAGAAGTTACTATCATAAAATGATATCGTATTAGATAAATATTTTTTTAATTTAATTGTTGGATTGAAAGCGACTATCATATATATAAATTTTGAAATCAATTTATAATCACATAGTAAATGATCAAAATGTGTCCAAATTAGCTTTATATATAATTACACAGTTGACATTAGCTATACAAAAGGGCAAAAACATGAGGAGGCCTATTGGGTATGCACTAAGCAACACATGATGAGAATATGTGTAGTGTTGAGTAAAAGGGAATCATATATATTATCTATAGGAGTTTTATAAGGTTGTCAATTATGTAATAAACAAAGTTGCTAAAACAATGCCACCTAGACTTGCTAGTTGATTAGCAATTGTAAGGGGTGATTAATTAATTTTCATTACACTTTTATCATAATTTGTAGTTTTTGTCGATGTTATTATGTATAGTCTTTGTGCATAAAAGAAAATAAATGAAATATGAATTTTATCTTTGAAACTTTGTATTAGTGTACAACTCTAACTCGAAATTTGAAATGTGAACTTGATAATATATTTATATTATATAAATATATGTAAAAATGAATTATTCTTGTAATAAATATACACATGTATATTATGTTCAATTTTTTGTGTATGAATTTTATCTTATTGATATAATTGTATTAGTGTACAACTTTAAATTTGAACGTCACATCATATATATGATAATGAAAAAACAAATAATAATGATAAAATATATTTTTAATCTGTATTTTGTAAATGAGTCTTAAAATTCATGTTTCAACTAACTCATTAATGATAATGACAAAATAAATTTATATGTATGTTAATTCTCAAAATTTAATGTCCTATTTGTTTTAATTAATAATAAAATCTCTTACATAATTATCACATATTTTTAGTTGTTGTATAAGAAGATGTTAGGAATTCAATGTTCATAACACAAGACTTTTCTTTTAGGAACACTATTGGGCCAGAAAATGACCAAACAATGGATTTACAATCAGACTCTGACTTATCTGTTTTCTAGCGATGTGGAATTCAGACTCTGACTTATCTGTTTTCTACCGATGTGGAATTTTTGGTTATCAAGACAGTCTATTTGCCAAAATCAATTGCCAATTTTATAAAGAATGTCAAGACAATATTATACATTGATGATAAAAGTAGTTTACGGAATGTATTTTGGCAGATGCGAGATGGGGTTGGATTAATAGTTCGGGGAAGTTGCAACATTTGACACTACTTACTTAACAAATAAATATGACATGCATTTTGCCCATTTTATTGGAGTAAATCATTATGGTCAATAAGTGTTGTTGAGATGAATTGGATATTAGGATCCCTTCCTATATGGAGAAATGCTCAAAATATTGCAGTGCATGTGTCTCACTTATTTAAGGAGAGATAGGTATGAGGGATGACAATTAGATTCAGACTTACTGGGTATCCGCAATGGATAGAGTAAAAATTTGCATAATGAATATGGGTATGAGGATAAGTAATTATCCATAAAATTGAATGGGTATGAGTGCACCACCTCCCGCACCCGCACTTATATATTATTATTAGGCTTAATTATAGTTTTGGTCCCCCTATTTTAGCTGAATTATGAAAGTAGTCCCCCCATTTTATTTCTCTTCAGTTTTGGTCATGCAAACATAATTTTGGTCCAAAACATGATAAAATTTCATTGTTTTTGTATTTATTTAAGTCACACCATGCCTCAATATCTCATTTGCAACAATTGTACCTAAAATCTATGATCATAAATGGTGTAGTACGGCTTTAAAAAATAAAATTTCATCAAATTTTGGACTAAAATTTTGTTTGGGATCAAAACTGGGGAGAAACAAAATGGGAGGACCACTTTTGCGATTTAGCTAAAATAGGAGGACCAAAACTACAATTAAACCTTATTATTATTATTATTATTATTATTATTATTATTATTATTATTATTATTATTATTATTATTATTATTATTATTATTATTATTATTATTATTGAGTATGTTTATTTGAGTTCAAATAAAAATAATTTTTGTTTTAAATAATGTAGAGATTTTTTTTAAAATGATTTTTTTTAACCCTCGTTTGTTTAATATAATAAAAATGATTTTTTTTGTAAAATAATTTTTAACCTCTATATACAATTTTATAAAAATGATTTTTTTTAAATACAAAATTACCATAAAGAACATAAAAATAATTTTCAAGAAAATATGTTTGTTTGAAGAAAATAAAAATTAATACATGATTTTTCTAAATACACAT
>JBBPBR010000006.1:491938-503693 GCA_037974775.1 Cicer pinnatifidum | reverse complement strand
CATTATATATTAATACTAAATAATTACTCTTTTTTTATAACAATTATACTCATAACTTTAATATTTTGAGTTATTTAATATATTCACTTTTTAATTTAATAGATTAATGTAAATATATATGTGTATAAATAAATTATTCATAGTAAGTATAATTATCTTTATTTATTAATTATAATCCCAAATGTGAAGTGTGAACATGGCTTAGTTTGTTTTAAGGTGCAACATAAATATTGAATATGAACTCAATAGTGTAAAAAATGCAAAAATGAATCATTCCTTTAATCAACATAAACATATTTCATATTGCATAGTATTCACATCATGCTTGATTTGAATTATTTATATACTCTTGGGTTTTATTGTTTAAAAATACATACACTTGTTTGTAAGTATGTGTTACTATGTGAAGTAAAAAATTAATTCAAGAATGTTTATCTTTGGAAGCCTTGTACTGGTGTACTACTCCAAAATTAAAATGTGAACATAAAAAATGTAAATTATGCACAAATCCAAATTTTAAAGTTACATAATCTAAATATTATATATAGGACGTAAATGGTGAAAAAATGCATAATACTTGTATTCATATTCTACTCACTAGTCATTACTTTCATGTCATTCCTATGGCTCACCCAAAAGCTTTAAATTCATTTTTTTTTTACTATCTCATTTTCTCTTTAGTTATGTATAACATTTTCATTATAAAAATTATAAATGTAGTGGTTATTGCTAATGTTATTGTTGTTGGTGATGGGAATGGGAACTATATCTCGGTGAAGGAATCGGTACTTGCATCACCTGACAATAATATGAAAAGCTATGTGATATTTGTAAAGAAGGGTGTCTACATAGAGAATGTATTTATTAATGAAATAACTTAAGTTCATACGACACTGCTATCATTGGTAAGGACATTATTCCCACAATCACTACATATTATATTTCCCCTTTATATTGCCCACTTTAATTTGCATGTTAAACAAATATATTTTCAGTTCCAATAAAAAAAAAAACTTATCATGTTTGAGCAAAAACCTCTTGTACAAGTTTGAAAAAAAATTTGTGTTCTGTATGAAGATGTTAGAGGTGCAAGGTTCATAGCATAAGACATTTCCTTTAGGGAAAACTGTTGGACCCGAAAATGAGCAAGCAGTGGCTCTACGCTCAAACTCCGACTTATCTGTCTTCTATAGATGTGGAATCTTTGGATATCAAGACAGTTTACTTGCAAACAAGAATCGTCAATTTTATAGAGAATGCAAAATTAGTGGAACTATAGACTTCATATTTGAGTAATCTAAAGTAGTGTTTCAAAGTTGTCAAATACTTGTAAAAAATGGATTGCATGTACAACATAACACAATCACAGCTCAAGGAGGACTATACAAAAGATTACCAACTTCATTCTCATTTCAATTTTGTAATATATCTGTTGATATTGATCTTCTGCAATATGTTAATTCCACCTTAACATTCCTTGGCATACCATGGATGCCGTATTCAACAACGGTATTAATGCAAACTTATATGAGCGAGGGATGGAGTCCTAAAGGGTGGCAACAATTGGATTTATATAAATATTTGGATACATTGTATCATGCACAGTATAATAATTATAGTCATGGAGCTAATCTACAAAATCGAGTGAAATGGTCAAGCTTTCACGTGTTAAATGATTCTAGTCAGGCTACTAATTTCACAGTGTCTAAATTAATTTTAGGGGACCAATGGCTACCTTCAACAAATGACAATCAAAACACTATTTAAGAGAAATTGTAACTGAAAAAACAATTTTACTAAATAATAATAAAATTATTATAAGTATAACTTTCTGTTCAATTTGATTAGCCTTTACTTGATTATTTTTAATAATTCTTTATTAAATCCAATAGTGGGTTTCATAATTTTTAAAAATCATAATTGTTAGTGTCATATCTATGCAACGGACAAGTTGAACTTTGATTTAAATTTCAATTAAGAATCGTGTCTTATTTTTTGAATTCCAATATTGTTTTAATGGATTACCTAGGAAATAGCTAAAAATATTCACCAAGGTTGCTGTGAAATTGCCACAGGATTATTTTTAGTATTTTTGTCAACTAATTTGCAATAAGAAAATACTAGAATTTTTTGTAGTGCAACTCAAAAAAGTTACTGGGTTAAAAACTAATAGTTCAAGTGCATGATAGTGGAATGAAAATGTGATATTGGGGCATAGACAAAATAAGGGTCGAAATTAAAGTTTAATCCTTAAAGAGAATAAATAGGTGGGGTCTATGTAGAATTACGTAATACATATTGGGTAATAAATAAAGATGTTAATAAAATACAACTTAAACTTGTGTACAGTTGATTAGAAATTGTAAGCAGCGTCTAATTGATTTTTAATACGATATTTCTATTTTAATTTGTATTAATAAAATACAACCACTACAATTATCAAAATTAACTTCATAATTTCTATTTCATCATCTATTATTTCTTCACACACTATATATTAATCAACATAATCAGGTGCATAGTATTCGCATCATGCTTGATTTAAATTATATATATACTCTTGTATTTTATTGTTTAAAAATACATACCCTTGTTTATAAGTATGTGTTACTATGTGAAGTAAAAAATTAATTCAAGAATGTTTATCTTTGGGAGCTTTGTATTGGTGTACTACTCCAAATTTAAAATGTGAATATAAAAAATATAAATTATGCACAAATATAAATTTTAAAGTCACATATTCTAAATATTATATATAGGGCGTAAATGGCGAAAGAATGCATAATACCTGGATTCATAATACCTTTGTACAATTGATTAGAAATTGTAAGCACCGTCTAATTAATTTTCAGTACGGTATTTCTATGCTAATTTGGATTAGTAAAATATAACCACTACAATATTCAAAATTAACTTCATAATTTCTATATCATCATCTATTATTTCTTCACACACTATATATTAATATTAAATAATTACTCTCTTTTTATAACAATTACACTCATTACATTAATACTTTGAGTTATTTAATATATTCACTTTTTATTTTAATAAATTAATATAAATATATACGTGTATAAATAAATTATGCATCGTAAATATATTTATGTTAATTTATTAATTACAATCCCAAATATGAAATGTGAACATGACTTATTTTGTATTAAGGTGCAACCTAAATATTGAATGTGAACTCAATAGTGTAAAAAATGCAAAAAGGAATCATTCCTTTAATCAACATAAACAGGTGCATATTATTTGCGTCATGCTTGATTTGGATTATATATATATATATATATATATATATATATATATATACACTTTTGTATTTTATTGTTTAAAAATACATACACTTGTTTGTAAGTATTTGTTATTATGTGAAGTACAAATTTAAAATGTGAACATAAAAAATGTAAATTATGCACAAATTCAAATTTAAAAGTCACATAATCTAAATATTATATATAGGACTTAAATGGTGAAAGAATGCATAATACTTGGATTCATATTCTACTCACTAGTCTTTACTTTCATGTCATTCTTATGGCTCACTCAAAAGCTTCGAATTCATTTTTATTCTACCCTCTCGTTTTATCTTTAGTTTTATATGACATTTTCATTATAAAGATTACAAATGCAGTGGTTATTGCTAATTTAACTATTGTTGTAGATGGGAGTGGGAACTATACTTCGGTGAAGGAAACGGTACTTACATCTGACAATAGCATGAAATGCTATGTGATATTTTTAAAGAATGGTGCCTACATAGAAAATGTATTTATTAATGAAACCAAAGTGAACGCCACAATAATTGTAGAAGGTATACATGCTACTATCATCTCTAATAACTTGAGTTACCGTTAAAGCAACTTAAGTTCATACTACACTGCTATCTTTGGTAAGGACACTATTCCCACAATCACTACATATTATATTTTCCCTTTAAATTGCCCACTTTAATTTGCTTGTTAAGTAAATATATTTTAAATTTAATAATTTAATGTAAGTATATATGTGTATAAATAAATTATGCATAATAAATTTATTTATCGTGATTTATTACTTACAATCTCAAATATGAAGTGTGAACAGGCTTATTTTGTTTGAAGGTGCAACCTAAATATTGAATATGAACTCAATAGTGTAAAACATGCAAAAAGGAACATTCATTTAATCAACATAAACAAGTGCATAGTATTCGCAACATCCTTGATTTGAACTACATATATACTCTTATATTTTATTGTTTAAAAATACATACCCTAGTTTATAAGTATGTGTTAATATGTGAAGTAAAAAATTAATTCAAGAATGTTTATCTTTGGAGCTTTGTATTGATGTATTACTCTAAATTTTAAATTTGAACATAAAAAATGTAAATTATGTACAAATTTAAATTTTAAAGTCACATAATCCAAAAATTATATATAGGGCTTAAATGATGAAAGCATGCATAATACTTAGATTCATACTACTTGTGTACAGTTGACTAGAAATTGTAAGCGCCGTCAAATTAATTTTTAGTGCAGTATTTTTTATTTTAATTTCGATTAGCAAAATTTAACCACTACAATGATCAAAATTAACTTCATAATTTTTATATCATCATCTATTATTTCTTCACACACTATATATTAATATTGAATAGTTATCCTCTTTTTATAACAATTATACTCATTACTTTAATATTTTGAGTTATTTAATATATTCACTTTTTATTTTAATAAATTAATGTAAATATATGTGTATAAATAAATTATGCATAATAAGTATATTTATGTTGATTTATTAATTAAAATCTCAAATATGAAGCGTGAACATGGCTTATTTTGTTTTAAGGTGCAACATAAATATTGAATGTGAAATCTATAGTGTAAAAAATGCAAAAAAGAATCATTTCTTTAATCAACATAAACAGGTTCATACTGCAGGGTTGAACGAATCAGAAACTAGCTTTTCTCTTACACAAATTTAAAGTCATAATGCACTTTAATAATCATAATATGTTGCGTAGATCTAAAAAGACTAATTCTCAGTAATTTGTGGTTGAAGATGGTGATGTTATTGAATTGATGAATAGTATTGGAGAAGAAATCATTTGTGTAAATATTTGTCTTGAAAAAGAATGCCATATAAGGATATAAGACAAATTGATCTGGTTAAAGAGCAAGTAGTAATTTTGGAGTAAAAGAGTTTTATATGTGGAATCATCAACTTATCATTTAGATTCTGAGAACACAAGAAACACATAATTCACATAAGAAAATACTCAACCTTTGTTCACATGTGCAAGGCCGGAATCTTTCGAAAGCAACTATGAAACAGACCAATCTCAAGTGAAAGTTCAGAGTCGAAAAAAAATTATACAAATATCATAAAGTAAATTGTTTTTTTCATTTTTGACAAAGAAAAGTACATTGGTGATAGTGTACAATTGCACTACTTAAGCAGATTAGACACGATTTAAACTATTCCATTAGTTGTACTTCAAAACGACTATTTCATTCCTACAAAACAAATTTAACAAGAAGTTCAAAAATTAGAATAACACATCATAAATCTGAGAACTAGCATCATGTCAATAGAACTGACTTAATACCACATTGATATAATAAAGGTTGAACTTACTACACATGAGAACAGAGAAATACAATAATTTAAACAAGAAAGTAATCATTCATCTCGAGTAGCAGGATCCATTCCAGTAGAAGGGCTGTCGGCAAAATATTCCTGGTGCCTTAAATTCACGCCATACTGTTCATAAAAGATAACAATTGAATTAAATGTAGAAAAATATTAACATATCAGTACAATCAATGATAAAAGATTACATACAATAATACAAAAACCACGATAGACAACCTGCGTGAGATAGTGCCAGTGGTAGATAGAGAATGGTGTATTTTGGGAAGAGAACCCAAGTTTAATATCAAGGATTAAATCCCACATCGAGGAGCACTCTACCAATTATGCTCCCAGCCTGAAGGGGAATGGATTTCAGAAGTAGGCCTTGCTTACCCAAAGCATGTCGCTATGACCACTCACAAATTGGGATGGCAACACAACCCGCGCCTACGTATTCCCACTTAACCTCGTCCTGATTTGAGCGGGCAAAACTCGCTTTAATTGGATACTGATTTTTCCCAAAATTAAAATTTGAGGGCGAGTATAGGTTTGGGGTGTTTATATCCACCCCGCTGGTAATATTACTGTCATTTTTAAATTTTATATACATGTACATAATAAAATAATTATTATTATACAATAATAAAATTAAAAAATATTAAAATCATATATTTATTTACACTAATTATAATAATTATGACTTTTAAATTTATTATTGTATGTATATGAATTGATGTAGGGCGAGGATATCCGAACCGCATCGCAAGCGTGAATGGAGATTTAAATTTTACATCCGATAAGAAACAGAGGCAGGCGCGGGTTTCCCCTGACTAGCCAAATGTTAGGGTGGGGAAGCAAAACCCACACCTGCCCCGTTGCCATTCCTACTCATGATAGGGATCCATGGTGGCCTAGCTTGTGTCATGCCCAATCCAGGCCGAGCCACAATCTTTTATTAAATAAACAGCCAAGACTCATTCCAAAAGTCTATACAGCTAAAAAACCATTTTAAAAGAAACATAATTTGTGGTGGTGGTTATAAATACCCCACGGTAGTAGTGGTTTCAATTTTTATAATTTGTAGTTTATTATAAATAATAATTTATCTTCATCGGTCTGTTAACCCTTTAACCTACTTAGAGATAGGTTTAATGATCTAATTAAAGGCCCTAACATGAAATAGACCTTAAAATATACAATATAGGCCAAACCTGATAAGACTAATAGCCCTAAGCCTACTATTAGAAATGTATATCAGAGGGGAAATAGGAGAGTTTGGTTGAAAACTTCCTAATGTAACAAGTGTCTGAAAGTTAGTTAGGCAGTTAGTGAATAAATGAACTATAAGAAAGTTAGTTAGGCAGTTAGTGAATAAATGAACTATAAGAAGGAATAGCTGTGGGAAGTTGAGGCAGTTTTGAGTTGTTAACAGAATTTCTGGTTTTGGAACCAGCAAGGTCGTGGGACCTATTGTAACCATTCTTCTTCTACTTAATTCAATAAAATTCTTTTTGTTCTTCCTAGCAGAATCACTCTGATTCTGATTAGGTTGCTTGATTCATTGTTCAATTCCCTTTCTTTGTTAATTCCAGTGGTTGTATCACTGGTATCAGAGCACCGTTTCTGGTGCCTGAGGAAGTGGATCCACCACCAACCAATCGCTGCCGCAATCGTCTATGGTCTCTACCAGAAGAATGGCACGAAACGATGAGAGTTGGACTCAAGAGATGGAGGAGCTGAAGCAAGATCGCGAGAGAATGAGATTGCGATTGGAGCTTAACGAAGCTCGAATGCAGAAAACCGAAGAGCTGTTATCGGCGATAGCCAACAAATTGGGGATAAACGGAAATGGACACTCGCGGGAGGATGGAAGCGAAAGTGAGAATGAAGGAGAGAGTCATCAGCGGAGTCTGAATCCAAATTGTTGGAGAAGATTGGAAATCCCTATTTTTTGTGGGGACGACGCGTACGGGTGGATCCAGAAATTGGAGCGGTACTTTGCAATTAGAGGCGTGACAGCAGAGGAGAAGATGCAAGCCACGATAATTTCCTTGGAGGGCAAAGCTCTTAGTTGGTACTAATGGTGGGAAGGTTGCAACCCTAATCCAACTTGGGAGAGTTTCAAGATTGCTGTGGTAAGGCGCTTCCAACCCTCTATGATTCAAAATCCAATCGAATTGTTACTTTCTTTGAAACAAAACAATAGTGTTGAGGAATATGTTGAACTGTTTGAAAAATATGTTGGGGCTTTGAGGGAAGTCAATCAAGATTTTGTTAGAGGGATTTTCCTTAATGGATTAAAAGAAGAGATCAAGGCTGAAGTGAAATTGTATGATTTGGCTACTCTGTCAGAATTAATTCAAAAAGCTATATTAGTGGAACAGAAGAATCTGGTGTTATTAAAGAAGAATAGTGGAACATCCTCTAGACCCTATAGCTCATATAAACCAAATTCTTATAGTAAGATGGTGACCCTGGAACCCCAGACTGCAGTAAATAAACAGAGAGAGGGCTCTTCCATAGGCAGTGTGAATAATACCATCAAACCAAACTTAGATGCGGAAAGTTCTAGAACAAGAGGAGATTATAAAAGACTGTCCAGTGTGGAGATGAAAGAAAAAAGAGAAAAAGGGTTGTGCTTTAGATGTGATGAACCCTTCAGTAGAGAACATGTGTGCAAAAATAAACAGCTGAGGATGTTGCTTTTAGCTGAAGAGGAAGATCAAGAGCCAGAAAATGAAGACTTGAGTCAGGTGGACACTTCCAGCTCATTATAGTTATCCATGTATTCCATGACTGGGTTGACATCTATTAAGTCTTGGAAGGTGAGGGGAAACATAGAAGAGATACCTGTAGTCATTCTCATTGACTGTGGAGCTTCCCACAACTTTATTTCCAAGCAGTTAGTGGAGAGGTTACAACTACAAGTAGCAGAAACTCCAGTGTATATGGTTGAAGTGGGAGATGGACATAAAGTAAAGAGTAAAGGGAAATGTGCGAAGCTAAAATTCTGCATGCAGAAATTAGAGGTAATTCAAGATTTCTATCTTTTCAGTTTGAAAGGAGTAGACTTAGTTCTTGGGCTAGATTGGTTGGCTGGGTTGGGAGAGGTGAAGGCAGATTTTGGTAAGATGGAGTTGACAGTGAAAAAAGGGAAATCAGTGATCACTATCGCAGGGGATCCAGCATTGACCAAAACTGAACTATCTTATAGTGCCCTTATGCAAGTACTGTTGAAGGAGGGTGAAGGATTATTGTTGCAGTGTGATAATGAACAAGGCAGGCGGCAGCAACAACACCAAACTCCAGAGATGATTGAGGAAATACTACAACAGTTTCAGGAAGTTTTTCAGAATCCTCAAGGGCTACCTCCCTCTAGGAGGCATGATCACGCCATCCATCTGAAAGAAGGTACTGAAATTCCAAACTTAAGGCCTTACAAATGTCCACACTACCAGAAAACTGAAATAGAGAAGTTAGTCTTGGAAATGCTAGACGCTGGAGTGATTAGACCGAGTATAAGTCCCTATTCTAGTCCTATCCTTTTAGTGAAAAAGAAGGATGGAGGTTGGAGATTTTGTGTAGACTATAGTGCTCTTAACAAAATTACCATTCCTAACAAATTCCCCATTCCTATTATTGAAGAGTTATTAGATGAATTAGGAGGGGCACAGGTGTTTTCTAAGTTGGATCTCAAATCAGGGTATCACCAAATCAGGATGAAAATAGAGGATGTTGAAAAAACAGCATTTAGGACTCATGAGGGACACTATGAGTTCCTTGTAATGCCCTTTGGATTAACTAATGCTCCATCTACTTTTCAAGCCTTGATGAATGACATCCTAAAACCTTATTTGAGAAAATTCACATTGGTGTTCTTTGATGACATACTAGTCTACAGCACTGATATGAAGGCTCATGCACGACATTTGCAACTTGTTCTGGACATATTGAAACAGAATGATCTAAAAGCCAATCTAAAAAAATGTAGTTTTGGGCAGTCCAGTTTAGAATACTTGGGCCATATCATCTCAGGAGAAGGAGTGGCGGCTGATAATTCAAAGGTTGAAGATATGAAGTCTTGGCCTACACCTACCAACATCAAAAGCCTAAGGGGTTTCTTAGGGCTGACTGGTTACTACAGAAGATTTGTGCAAAACTATGGTAGAAAAGCCAAACCGCTCACTGATTTACTAAAAAAAGATGCATTTGTTTGGTCACCTGAAGCTAGTTATGCTTTTGAGGAATTGAAGACTGCTATGGTGAACTTACCTATGCTGGCTGTACCTGATTTCAATAAGCAATTTATAATTGAAACAGATGCATCTAGCAAGGGGTTGGGAGCTGTACTAATGCAAGAAGGGCGGCCTCTAGCTTTTTGGAGTAAAGGATTGTCTACTAGATCTCAACAAAAGTCCGTGTATGAAAGAGAATTAATGGCGCTGGTTCAAGCCATTCAGAAGTGGAGACACTATTTGATGGGAAGACACTTCATTGTAAAGACAGACCAGAAAAGTCTTAAGTTTCTCACTGAGCAGAGATTATTTTCAGATGAACAATTCAAATGGGCTGTCAAGCTTATAGGGTTAGATTTTGAAATTCAGTACAAGCCAGGGACTGAAAATTCTGCGGCAGATGCTCTTTCAAGAAAGATGATGTATTCAGTGATTTCAGTTTTATCTGTGGATGAAAAAGATACTTGGATTCAGGAATTACAACAAGAATCTAAGTGGATGCAAATGATGCAAGATCTGATCATTAACCCTACGGCACATCAGAACATTGAGTTGAGAAAAGGAGTGCTTTATTACAAAGGACGACTAGTTCTTTCTAGGCTGTCTAACAGAATCCCTATTATCATTGCTGAATGCCATGAAACACCTATGGGAGGCCACTCTGGATACTTCAGAACTTACAAAAAAGTTGCTCCATTTCTGTACTGGGAAGGCATGAGATATTAAGAGCTTTGTTGATAAGTGTGAAGTTTGCCACCGAAATAAGTACTCGATACTCACTCCGGCAGGATTATTACAACCGCTCCCTATTCCTCAGCAAGTTTGGATGGATATTTCATTAGACTTTATTGGTGGATTACCTAAAGTTAGAGGAAAGGATACCATTCTAGTAGTGGTAGATAGGCTCACTAAGTATGCCCATTTTTTTGCCTTGGGACATCCTTATTCAGCCAAGGATGTAGCTGCGGTGTTTGTGAGAGAAATAGTGAAGCTGCATGGGTTTCCAACCACCATTGTTTCCGACAGAGACCCCTTGTTCTTGAGCCATTTCTGGAAAGAGTTGTTCAAGCTGGCTGGAACTCAATTAAAAATGAGTACTTCATATCATCCTCAGTCAGATGGGCAAACAGAGGTAACAAATAGATGTCTAGAAACTTATCTGCGATGCTTTGTAGGTCCTAAGCCTAAGAAGTGGTTAGATGGGTTGCACTGGGCAGAATTTTGGTTTAATTCCAATTACAATAGTTCAGCTGGGATGACTCCTTTTCGTGCCTTATATGGTAGAGACCCTCCTAGTTTACTAAAGGCTGGAGCTATACCTTCTAAAGTAGAAGAAGTCAACAAATTAATGTTTCAGAGGGATGCTCTTCTTGAAGAATTGAAGTTGAATCTGACTAAAGCCCAGAACCAAATGAAACAGAATGCAGACAAGCACAGAAGGGTTGTTGAATTTCAGATAGATGATTGGGTCTATCTCAAATTACAGCCCTATAAGTTCAAATCTTTGGCCAATAGACCTTATGCTAAGTTGTCCCCCCGCTTCTATGGCCCTTATCAAATTAGTAGCAAGGTTGTCCCAGTGGCTTACAAGTTAATCCTCCCTAGTCATGCTAAAATTCACCCGGTCTTTCATGTATCTTTGTTGAAGAAAGCATTAAAGCCACACCAGCAGCCTCAACCACTTCCACCTATGATAAATGAAGAATTAGAGTTGGAAGTGACCCCAGAAGCCATATTGGATAGCAAAGAGGACAAGCAAGGTTACTTAGAGGTGCTAGTTAAATGGAAGGATCTTCCTCAGCATGAGTGTACTTGGGAATTGGCAGCAAACATTCAAGACAATTTTCCTGATTTCCAACTTGAGGACAAGTTAGTTCTTTTAGGGGGGGGGGGGG
>JBBPBR010000006.1:442320-478638 GCA_037974775.1 Cicer pinnatifidum | reverse complement strand
AATTATTTATTTATCATTAATTAAATTATAAAAATAAATATTTTTTGAAATTGAAAATAAACTTTTTTAATTTTTTTATAATATTAAAAATATTGATCAATGACTAATTATTAAAATAAATAAAATCAAAATTATAATTTAACGATAAAAAAAAAGAAACCGTTAAACATTAAATGAACAAATGACAAAATTATTAGTTTGACTACGATTTCCTAAATTGAAATTTGAAACTCAACCGATTGTAATTATGATTCCGGTAATATTTACTATTTCGTTTATAATGAGAAATAAAAAAAAAAAAAAAAAGAGAAAAGAAAAGAATAGAAAAACGTCTTTGTATTATGACTGGAACCGACAATAGGAACTGACTCACTCACTTTCTCACTCTCCTTTCCTTAGCTTCGAAGTAGCTTTGTAGTTTGCACGCTACATCTCTCTCACACTCTCCTAGGGTTTCTTCCCCTCAACCAAACCCTACATTTCCACTTTCTCTCTTCTCTCCACAATCCTCAACCACTTCCATTCTTAATTTTCCTTTCTTTTTCGCTCTGTACGCTACTTTTTTCCTTTCTCTCTCTCTCTCTCTGAAAAAGTTATAGTGCATTTTTGTGTTCGCTTTTGCTGTGAATTGTGATCGTTTTTGCTGTTTTGTTTGTGTGCATTGTAATGTAGGTGAAGATAAGCGAGAAGGAAGAGTTTAATTCGGAATGTCGTCGTCTTCAAGGGGAGCAGGGCCGTCGGAACCTCCGCAACGGCGGATTGTACGGACGCAAACTGCTGGAAATCTAGGAGAGTCAATATTTGATAGTGAAGTTGTTCCTTCATCTCTAGTTGAGATTGCACCTATTCTTCGTGTTGCTAATGAAGTTGAAAAGACACATCCTAGAGTTGCTTATTTATGTAAGTGATTATTTCTTCAACTTCAACTTCAATTCAACATTCCTCACTACTTCATTGCTATGCTATGTTGAAGAGTTGCTGATTTTGATTTCATTGTTTTGTAATAGGTCGATTTTACGCTTTTGAGAAAGCTCATAGGTTGGATCCTACTTCAAGTGGTCGTGGTGTTCGTCAATTCAAAACAGCTCTTCTTCAACGCCTTGAAAGAGTAAAATCTTTCTTTCATATTAGCCTTATCGTCCTTATTGTTTTCGGCATGTAAGAGGTTCTGCATTGCGTGATTTGTTCTTTTTTGGGAAACATAATAGATGGAGGCCCTGTATAGACAAACTACTTAATTAGGCACCTATAGTATGATGCTTATTATGTATGTACTATAAGTGCAATTATTTCTATAATAAAAGATAATATAAAGTTTGTGGACACTAAATAAGATGTTTTCATAAGTTCTCCCAAACAGTTTCAGATGTGTTTATGTCAATAACTGCCCTCAAATAAACGAAGCGAAAGAGGCTCTGATGCTTGTTTGTGAGTGTTATCCTTCTAAATTGCTCTTATTCGACAAAAGTACACAACTATGAGACATGAGATGTACTAATGAAAGTTGAAACTAAACTGAACATTGTCATCTTGTCTGTTTTCTAATTTGGGAGAACAATTAAATTTAAATAAGTTCACAAGGGTGTTCACTTGTATCTTGTCCGGCTCAGGGCTCAGTGTTCTTAACATATTGCTGGTATACGGAATAAATAGTTGCCTCTAATAACATGTGATGCTATATAGAATGAATAGTTGGGTTGCCTTTACTATCATTCCATGGAAATGATCCTCTTTAGTAACTTTAATAATTTCATGCTGCTCAGTCTCTGTATTGTTATTTGTTCCATAATTGCTAGGAAAATGATCCAACTTTGAAGGGGAGGGTTAAGAAAAGTGATGCTCGTGAGATGCAGAGTTTTTATCAACATTACTACAAAAAATATATCCAAGCTTTACAAAATGCTGCTGATAAAGCTGACCGGTAGGTTCTCTAAATAACTTTCAGTTTGATACGTTCTTTGGCGATTGTATGATGAGTAATGATAGTTTGTCTACTCTTTCAGCGCACAGCTTACCAAGGCATATCAGACTGCAAATGTTCTGTTTGAGGTTTTGAAGGCTGTTAACATGACCCAATCTATGGAAGTTGACCGTGAGGTTATTTTCTTTGGCTCCTAAGATTTTTTATATTTTTTACATTATTGTCCCCCTTTGTGTGACCCTATATTATTTATCCGTATTTAATAACTCGTTAGATTTAAACTGGCTGGTATGCTGTTCATATGATTGATATATTGTTGCCATTGTAATAGATTTTGGAGACACAAGATAAAGTTGCCGAGAAAACAGAGATCTTAGTCCCTTACAATATTCTTCCTCTTGATCCTGATAGTGCGAATCAGGCGATAATGAGATTTCCTGAGGCACGATCTTTAATTTCATGCATTTGTACTTCTGGCCCCACCTTACTTTCGTGAAAATACTTATTATAATTTTTTTATAGATCCAAGCTGCTGTATTTGCTCTTCGTAACACTAGGGGTCTTCTGTGGCCTAAGGACTACAAGAAAAAAAAAGACGAAGACATTTTGGATTGGCTAGGGTCGATGTTTGGATTTCAGGTAAACAAAATCAGGAACTGCAAGCTTATTTTATTTATTTGAATAAACTTCCATCATTTGCTTTTGATAACAAATAAACTTCAATCATTTTAAAAAGAATACTTCACACTAATTAATTGAACTGGACTTGTCTAACCTATTCGTTCTAATATATCTATGTACGTAATGCAGAAGCACAATGTTGCAAATCAGAGAGAACATTTAATCTTATTACTTGCTAATGTTCACATAAGACAATTTCCAAAGCCTGATCAGCAACCCAAGGTCAGTTTTTGATTTCAAGTGTTGGCACATATTAAGTTTTAACTTCTGAGAAAGTTTTTTTTTAAATGTTAAATTTAACTTACACCAAGAAAATGTAAAAAATGGGTCAAAAACAGATTAAATTTAGTTGGTCAGACCTATTTTCATATGGTAGAACTAGAAACTACTATGTAGTATTTGTTTCTCTTATTGTACCCCGTCATTTCTACTTCTTCTGACACTATGGGGACATGTGAGGGTTTTACTATTTTGCTTACAGTTAAATCTCAAAGTCTGATTCCATTAGTCATGTTTCATTTAATACTTAAAATTGAACATTTGCTTATACTTTACATACATGCACTTTGTTATGGTTCAAAGGGTGGGACTGGGGGAGGCTTGTTGTAGTCTTAAGGTAGGATGCTGTGCAGCAAAAGTTCTGCACCTTTCATTTTCATTCTACCCCATTCTGAATTTTTTATGACAGTGTAACTTCATTTGGGAACCATTTGCTTAAGAACTTAGGCAGTGTTTAGTTTGTTTAATTGTTTCCATTTTCAATTTATATGTTTTTGTTTATAATTAAAAAAATATCTCCTTGTTTTTCGTGTTTTCATTTTTTCCATGATATTGTGAAGGAAATGGTGGGAACTAGTGTTTGTTTTTTACCATCTCGCTTGCATGTTCTTGAAAACAAGAAACTAAGTGAAAGCAAGGTGGCATTTTTATAATTATTAGTGGAAACATATCAAATGAAAATGAACGCAGAAAATAAACCGAACACCACCTAATCATTTTCTTTCAGTTTTCATCAACACAAATATGCACAATTTCAATTACATCTGCCCGTGACTAGTGTATTTGTTTGATTAGTTGGACGAGCGTGCACTGACCGAAGTCATGAAGAAACTGTTCAAGAATTACAAAAAATGGTGCAAATATTTGGATCGGAAAAGTAGCCTTTGGTGAGTATTTCTGTTTTCCTAATGTTAAAAGATACTATGATTACCTATTGCTGAATAGGAGCTGTCTGTTCTAGTCTACATGACAACAAGAAATATTTTGGAACTGCTCTCTTTTATATTAAGAAAGTTTGACCTGTATTATTGTTAATCTGTATATGTACATTTAAATTGAGTTGAGAGTTTTAAATCAGAGTCTAGGTCCTTATTCATACATTTTTTAACTTTCATTTCCAGCTTTGTCAAGAAACTGTTGAGTTTTCTATGTAACATGTCAAGTGGATGCACATTGCAGGTTACCTACCATACAGCAAGAAGTGCAGCAGCGCAAACTTCTATATATGGGTCTATATCTTCTAATATGGGGTGAAGCTGCCAACCTAAGATTCATGCCGGAATGCCTTTGTTATATATATCATCATGTATGCTTTGTCCTTTAAACCAATCTATGTTGTTTATTTACTTTCTCAGAATTGCTATTGTCATCTTTGTTTTCCCCAATGCTTGGGTTTTTATGAATCTTTGTCGTGCATTCTCTGTGTGAAGTTAATTTTGGAGATGCAGTGGGATTGGGATATTTAAATACCCGGGTAAACTAATTGATCCTTGCATATTTGTGGGTTTGCACATGCATCTGTTTGTTGAGTCACTGACATTATTATATGGATAATGGATGCATAAAAATTTCAAAAGATATAATGTTTTTTTGTTGTCGTTTTGTATTTTTGTTATATGTAATTTTCTTTTCATGGCTGTTTGTATTGGAACATAAAGTTCTCATGTCTATGTTTCACAATTTTCCTTCCATCGTTGTGTCAAATTTCCTTTTTCCATTTTAAACAACTGTGTCAAATTTGATATTTTGATAGTAACTGATTGCCTTTGTTGAATATTGACACCTGTTCTCATCTTTTCATGATGATAATAGATGGCTTTTGAATTATATGGTATGCTTGCTGGTAATGTCAGTCCAATGACCGGCGAGAATATCAAGCCAGCTTATGGAGGTGAAGAGGAAGCTTTCTTACGGAAAGTGGTCACTCCTATCTACAACGTGATTGCAGAGGTTTTTCTCCCCAAAATCATAGCTTTCTTTTCCTTCTTTCCTTCTTTTTTGAGGTTGTCACATCCACATAAAATTAATTGTCATACTTATGAAAGTAAATTGATAATTTTTTGCTCAAAAGGAAGCTAAAAAGAGCAAAAAGGGAAGGTCAAAGCATTCACAATGGCGGAACTATGATGATTTAAATGAATATTTCTGGTACAATTTATGCTTTTAATTTGCTTCACGCCCATTATCAGTTCCAGCCTAGGAGTTAATTTTAATAACATAATTGTAGGTCTGCTGATTGTTTTCGGTTAGGTTGGCCAATGCGTGCTGATGCCGATTTCTTTAGCCTGCCATCTGAGCGGGTGGTTTTTGACAAATCGAATGTAAGCATTGATTATTAATTTCTCTTGTCCTCGCATACATTGAATTCAATCATTTATTTTTTTCGGAAGTATTAATACGAGTAATTACATATGCTGTTTTTTGGGGGGTCGCCTTATTCATGGTCATCTTAGATTTTGTGAATAGCTGCAAGGCTTGAGTTGTGGGTGTACAGATCCTTTTGGACTTTTATATATGTTTGGATCATTTGGAGGACTTGAGCTTTTGGGGTGAAGCATTAGTTATTAAGTTCAATGTTTTTAGGAAGCTATCATATTGGTCCTTAAACAATTCATATTAGCTTAATTTGGTTCCTCAACTTTTTCTTATGCTTTGAGTGCATCAATAATCGACTTATTTCTCTTTTGTTTTTCCATACATAGTTATGTTAGTGGGTGTACAGATCCCTTTGGACTTTTATATAAGTTTGGATCATTTGGAGGACTTGAGCTTTTGGGGTGAAGCATTAGTTATTAAGTTCAATGTTTTTAGGAAGCTATGATATTGGTCCTTAAACAATTCATATTAGCTTAATTTGGTTCCTCAACTTTTTCTTATGCTTGAGTGCATCAATAATTGACTTAATTCTCTTTTGTTTTTCCATACATATTTATGTTAAATGGAATGTGTATACACATAACAATTGAGAAGTCCATTGATAAAATTAGAGGATGAGGTAGCATAATGTTGACATTTATATTTTTAATGACCATATTGTTGTGTTAAAATTTCTCTTGGTTTTGGAATGCACTTTTTGCCTCTCTCCTCATTTTTAAGATTGATTTTCTTTTTGCAATTGTACATTCAGGCTTCAGAAGAGAAAAGTTGTATACAAGTATACTTAAAAGCGTAATTTAACAATGACCTATAGTAGAGATGGGAAAGATGCTCATTGTATGTTGTTGTGTGGACAAGAAATGATTCATGGAATGATATATTAGTTACTTATTATTAGATGTACCCTCTTTTTTATCCGAAAAACGAAACTAGATATTCTTTTGCTCTATGCTTGGAATTTTGGATAAAATTAAGAAGGAAATGTATTGTGCTTGTTTACGATTAATGTGAAATGTTTATAAGTTTGTATATGCCACTGAGTCTCAAAGCTTTGTTGTATAACTTAAATACATAGGATGACAAACCGGCTAACAGAGACGGATGGGTTGGGAAAGTTAATTTCGTTGAGATAAGGTCGTTTTGGCATCTTTTCAGAAGTTTTGATCGTATGTGGAGTTTTTTCATTCTGAGTTTACAGGTATCTAATTGTTTTTACATTTTGTTGCCCTTCTTCCATGTGGACATTTTTGCCCCTTCAATGCTTTGCAAAATAAAATCGATCTCTGAGAATTGTTTACTTGTTATTATCAGGCTATGATTATTGTTGCCTGGAATGGATCTGGAGATCCAACTGTGATCTTTAATGGGAATGTCTTCAAGAAGGTGTTGAGTGTGTTTATTACTGCAGCTATATTGAAGCTTGGGCAAGGTAGGCATAGCCAATTTTATTTACCCACTTGTTTGATATCTATTATGATTATGATATTATTGCTTACCTTGTCACTTTGGGATCATGCCTTATCCTTTATGCACTTGGTCGAGTGTGTTCATCTGTAATGTGAACCTAATATGCCATTTTGACCTACTTTCACAAGTCACACAATTTAAATAGCATATTAGGTTACAATTTTACAAAAGTGGGTCAAAATAGAGAAATTGAGAGAAATGTAAACCATCAGATTCAAATGGCCCGGTGAAATAGAAGACAGTCTCAGGGGTTTTACGTGATAAAATGGTTCCTCTCAAGCTCAATGGAAAGTTTTGTTGTACAACCATAGCACCAGTAGTAAACTGTTAAAATGAGAGTAAACACAGTGTAGCAGAGATGAGAATGCTACACTGGATGTGTGGAATCATATTAGATAGAATATGACTAAGAAATATAGTTTTAGAGAGAGTTGGGGCTGGACCTATTGTAGAAAAGATGGTTGAATCTAGACGTAGGTGGTCTGTGGATATGTGGAGCAGACACGTAGATTCCATAGTAAAGAAAGTAGATCAAGTGTAGGGTAGCTAATTGCTAGAGGGAGAGGAATATCAAGAAAAACTATAAGTGAAACTATCAAGATAGACCTAGACTTTGACATATGATAGAGCATTACTACTTCATTTGGTCCGTGTAGCTGACCCCTCCTAGAGTTATAAGGCCTTGTTGTTATTGTTGTATTTAACGCCCTTTTGAATAAATTTGAAAGGTGGTGGAACTGATTTGTAGGAGAGCAGACAGTGGCAAACCGATAATAAAAACAAGTGTAATAGACAAATGAAGATAATAAACTGAAGTTTTAGATGAATGTTTTCCATCCTTAGGCATCTGAGATTTGAGTTTTAGTTATCATAGAAGTATTCTTCTTGGATTATCATCATAGCTTTCAATAGTTAAACAAAAGGTTTTTTTAATAGGAATGCTTATAAGTTTTTGTTTCTGGTAAAAGAAGGGTTTTCTATCAGAAAGGGAAAGATCATAACTGGATAATAACGTGTGTCCTCTTAAAGCAGACAAAACAAAGCCAATGTTGCATGATATAGGATGTACACTTTTAGGGAGATCATTGGCTAAAATCTCAAAAGGAATAAGCCAGCAGCTTTCAGCTTAATGTTTGATTATAGCCTCCTGTTTGAGTTAGAACTTCCCCCCTATTTTATTTGGTATGCTTTTGCTAATTGTCATGTTGAGGAATTCTAGATTTACAGAGTGGTGGGGATGACTTTGTTGAGAAAAAGGCATATGTAGTGCACTACAAGAAGTAACTATTTTTTAATCCAAACAAAGCAGGTTCCTTAATACCTTACTATAGTCTTATTGGATGCTTTCCATTTATCAGTGTAACGTTGATCCAATATGCTCTTCTGGCTTGCCAATTAAACCGAGACAGCTAAGTCTGAAGTCTGAACTACCTCCATAGTAAGATTTGTGACTTCGAAGTGAACCGTCATGTTTTGTCTTGTTAGAGATATAGATCCTTGTCAGTTGTATACTGTTCCGATATATAACTTCCTGATTATGAATGGAAAGTTCAGTTTAGTTGTCCTATTCTTTTCAGTGCTACTTATTAAGCAACAACTTCATCGTCTATGTAAATATTGTCCCGAATTGAAGGTGCTGTATTCAAGATGTCGGACTGAAATTTGAAAGTCATTGTGGGAAGCTATTCTGAAAAACAAAAGAATGCTTTGTTTCCTTTGCTGAGTAGTTAGCAGATATATAATATCTACCCACTAGGTGTGGTTTTTGATTTTATCAATATGTATTTTCCGTATGTTTTTCTACCTGGAAACTAATACTCTAAGAATACTGTTAGTCCATAATTTGGAGGATACTCATGTTGATCTTTTTCCCCTCACTTGAGCAGCTGTTCTTGATGTGATCGTGAGTTGGAAAGCACGGCAGAGTATGTCATTGTATGTTAAATTAAGATATATTCTAAAAGTTGTCTCAGCTGCAGCATGGGTGGTTGTTCTGTCAGTTACTTATGCATATACTTGGGATAATCCTCCTGGGTTTGCTCAAACTATTAAAAGTTGGTTTGGTAGCAGTTCAAGTGCGCCTTCATTATTTATTTTGGCTGTTGTTGTTTACCTGTCACCAAATATGCTTGCTGCGATATTCTTTCTCTTCCCATTCATTCGTCGCTATCTCGAGAGGTCAAACTATAGGATTGTGATGTTAATGATGTGGTGGTCACAGGTACGCAGCAATTCAACATTTCTCCCCACATTTATCTGTTCACTTGCAAACAGTTGTATGTTAACTGAGATAGTTAGATTCTAACTTTGTGTTTATGTTGTCTTATAACTGCCAGCCTCGCCTCTATGTTGGTAGGGGAATGCACGAGAGTACATTTTCCCTTTTCAAGTAAGAACATGAAAATGAAAATTTTCATTTTCCTGTGAATAGTGTCATAGTCCAAGGTGTCTGTCTGGTTTAATTTACCATTGTTTTTTACTGTTAGGTACACGATGTTTTGGTTCCTCCTTATAGTTACAAAATTGGCTTTCAGTTACTATATAGAGGTATGTATTGTTACTTTTATTTATGCTGAAACTCAGTATTGTGTTTCATTTCTTGCAGATGGCTGTGCTTGTAAGTTGCTTGTTCATATTCACTTCCACAATTCCACACAATTGTGGTTATGAATATGTTTAACAATTTATTTTTTGGGGCATGAATATAAAACCCTTGTCTCATTGTTACTAAGCTTGAGTATAGTCTTGCATTGTGATGTACTATTGTTAGTTTAACTGGAGTTGTCGCGTGTCTGCGTTCTGTAATAATAAATGGATTTGTTCTTATTCTGTGTTACATCAATGAGTCATGTGCTAGTGCTTCAACAAAAGGTATATCCTGTATCTTCAGAAGCAAAACAATCATAATGATTTAAGAAACTTTTGATACTTTTTCTTTCCTGGGTAGGTTTATGTCCTCCTATGTGTTTTCCTTTTCTTTTTAATAAATTATCTTAAAAAAAATCATAAATGTGTGTTTGGGACTTTGTGTGCATGCTCGACTTGTTTTGGGAGATCTCATGTCCGCCATTGTCTCTAATCTTCTATTTTTATCAATTTTTTTCTACTTGTTGTTAACTTCCTTTCAATTTTTTATAGATAAAACCTCTGGTGGGACCTACAAAAGCTATAATGAGTGTGAAAATCACAACTTTCCAATGGCATGAATTCTTTCCCCATGGTAGTAAGCTTGAATGAACAGACTCTTATATTACACCATTTTCTCAGAAAATATTTTAAAAGTAGTTGTGTCTCTGCAGCTAGGAACAATATTGGTGTTGTAGTTGCTCTTTGGGCTCCAATTATGCTGGTATGAGTTTACGATGTATCTGATTCACTTCCTACTCTTAATATGTATAGCATAATCATTTTTCTCCTCCCTCTATTTTAGGTGTACTTTATGGATACACAAATTTGGTATGCAATTTTCTCGACCTTATTTGGTGGGATTTATGGTGCATTCCGTCGCCTGGGGGAGGTCAGTAGATTGTCCTCTGTTATGATAAATTGTATTGTGATATGTTTTTGATTTGTGGTTTTTCTTGTCTATTTGTTATTTTGTTGGATATACTTTGAAGGTGTTGTTGCTGTAGTAGATGTCTGTGCATAACTCAACCAAATATTTCCAGTCTGCCATTTGTAACCACATATTATTTTTCTGTAGGTTACATATAACTTGGTTGTGAAAAGATGTAAAAGTGGTTGTTTTTTCCTAATGTTTATTGTGGGCCCTTTCTATAATGTTGCAACCAAGATGTTTGACGAGTGTTTTCTTTATCTTTCTGGTGTAATTTTGAATTCATGTTTATAGAAAGTCTGATTTTAATTAGCTCTGTTACCAGAAATTTGTCTTATCATAAGTCATAATATTCTTGTGTATACATGTCTATTAGTATGATGCTGTATTGTTGCTATCAAATGACCTGGGTTTCATGGAGTTCAATTCAAAATACTTATTATTGCATTAGTTTGTTTCTTCCTTTCTCAAAAGTAAATTATTATAACTAGGATTTTTAATGGTGGGATTATGATTTATTTATCTATTTTTTATTATTATTATTTTTGTAATTTTAGAACATAATGGTTTAGGTCTTGTGATATCTTTTCCTTGTTGGTTCTGTTGCCATATTTTGTGTCTGGTTGTCTCACAATTGGGTATCCGCTATAGTAAAATTTTAGTTCTGTAGTTTGACAAGATTTTAACTTATCCTTGTTATTACTATTAAGCAATTCTACAGTTTCTTAGATTGTTACCTCTTATAATGTTTTTCAACATCAGATCTTTTGCTGCATACATTTGTTATCACGAAATTCACTTTAACTTAATGCAGCCTGGGAGTCTGTTTTAGATTTACGATTTGGGGTTTGATGAAAAGGGAAATTATGGCAATAGGTAGGAAAGGTGTATGTGATTAAATGTTATATGTGGGAGTTGTTTACCTCTTTCGATAGAAATTTATATGATCAGAATTCTAGTTCTGTGTCCAAAGAAATAACAAAATTATACATTCTGTATATTTGGCTGTATTGTTCTGAACTCTGTTGAAAATTTCATAAAGAATATCTATTTGTAGACCTATTATGTAATATGTATATCTCCAAATGAGTCGATCCTTTAGTGGTCTAAATAATTATTTTTGACCTACATTTATTCTGCCCTTAATCAATTTGACCCCTAATTATGCGATTGGACATTTCTATTTTTAATTAATCATATTTGAATAATTCAGGACTTGATACCTAGAACTGTGAATTTTGAGTAAAATATCCCTCTCTTAACAACAAAGACCAAAGCCTTTATCCCACTTGGTTAATGTTAGACCAGTTTAATCTTAATTCTAATTAAATATATATTTCGCTTAAAAAGTATTTTTTCGGTGCTCTGGTTGTCCTGGTTGCAGATACGGACACTAGGAATGCTTAGGTCTCGATTTCAAACATTGCCTGGTGCCTTCAATGCCAGTTTGATTCCTGAGGAAACAACAGACGAGCCAAGGAAAAAAGGATTGAAGGCCACATTATCTCGCAGATTTACTGAGGTTAGCTTCTTCCCTTTTACCATTACTTGTTTGAGTTTGTATTCTAAAATGAAAGCATCTTTACTTTTTCTGATTGATACAGGTCCCATCTAACAAAGGGAAGAAAGCCGCAAGGTTTGCACAGTTGTGGAACCAAATAATTACTAGTTTCAGAGAGGAAGATCTTATTAGTGATAGGTAATGTGAGGGATGATTTTTCCGGCCTATGATCTGATCTCTCTCTCAGCAGAGAGAGACCACTCTATTCTTTTGTAGAGTAGTATGCTGAAAGTGGTTATACTGTTCAGGGAAATGGACCTTTTGCTTGTACCTTATTGGGCTGATACTCAGTTGGACCTTATACAATGGCCCCCCTTTCTACTTGCTAGCAAGGTTTGTTTTAATTCTTCTTTATGATACTTTGCTATTACCGTATCGGAGACTTTGCTATCACCGTATCTGTTGAATCATTTAGTAATTCTGTTTGTGGCTATACACACTTTAGATCCCAATTGCATTAGATATGGCCAAGGACAGTAATGGAAAGGATCGAGAGCTGACAAAAATAATTGAGGTTGACAACTACATGTTTTGCGCTGTCCGTGAGTGCTATGCTTCATTTAAGAGCATTATGACGCAGTTGGTTCGAGGGGAACGAGAGAAACCGTAAGTTGCTTGAAGCTGTTTGATGTAGTTGTTTATAGAAGGAATTGTATGTTGTTATTTGTACGTCTTTAGTGTCAGTCTGGTGTAGTATTTCTATATAGCTCCTAATTTTAAGAGAATGTGGGCCTCTTGATGAAATACTATCAGAAACAACTAGCTTTTTCGCTTTCAATGATATATCTTTTAAAGTTCAAACTGACTTCTGCAAGGTTCTTCTTGATGTTATTCATTTTTAATTTTGTTTGTATACTTATTTTCAGAGTTATAGAATTCATGTTCCGTGAGGTAGACAAGCATATAGAGGAAGGTACATTAATAAAGGAATTCAAAATGAGTGCTCTACCTAGCCTCTATGAACAGTTTGTTCAGCTAATCAAATATTTGGTAATATTTGAACTCTCTTTTATGCAATTAAGAGTGTATTTAGTTTCTCTTCAGTGGGGTTTAAAGTCTTGCCGGTTATTGGAATTTATGCAGTTGGAAAATAATCAGAAAGATAGGGACCAAGTTGTAATTCTATTCCAGGACATGCTGGAAGTTGTGACAAGAGATATAATGATGGAGGATCAGGATCAAATATTCAGGTTGAGCACTTATAATCCCTATGCCTGTACCTTCATCAAATGCATATCCTTCCTCCATCCCATGATCATGATTGTATCATATTTTGTTAATAGCTTGGTAGATTCAAATCATGGCGGTGCTGGACATGAAGGGATGTTTCCCCTTGAGCCTGAGCCACAACATCAGCTATTTGCATCTGAAGGTGCTATCAGGTTTCCAATTGAGCCAGTTACAGCAGCTTGGACTGAGAAGGTTTGTTACTAATTGAACTATTCTACTTAAATATTGATCAATGAAGCATTTTTACTGACTTATTTACTATTTTTTGGGGAAGATTAAACGGCTTTTCTTGCTGCTTACTACAAAAGAATCTGCCATGGATGTACCTTCTAACTTAGAAGCCAGAAGGCGTATTTCTTTCTTCTCGAATTCATTATTTATGGACATGCCATTGGCACCAAAAGTTCGCAACATGCTTTCATTTTCGTAAGCTATCATTTAGTCCCTAATCACATGCTTGGTTTTCTTGATGAAATTTGTGAATCAGTGATTGCAAAACACCCTCAAAAAAATGTGATTTGCAAGTTTCTTTTTTCTACAAATCATGTTAATTACATATTAAATGCATTAAATTTTTGCTAATCTTTTACAGTATACATAATTAACTCTTTAGTTTGGTGTTTGTTCATTTAAATGAATTTTGTGAAGACTTTTGTGACAATAAGTTTTAGTTGGTAAATTTAATAAACTATGTGACTATTGTGAAAGACATGATAGAATCAAATGTTTAATTTAGTTTTCTAAGATGTTATTAAGGATAAGATCTTCTCTTGAACAATTGTCAATGAAGAAAACATAACTGTTACCCATTGAAGTATCTCTGTAGTTTTTTTTGGCACTTCAATGGGTTAACATCTATATTTATTCCTTAAAAATCCTCCAAAAGAATATCTTATACTTGATAACATTTCAAGAAACAAAATAAAACATTAAGTTTTATCAAGCCTTTCACAATAGTAACATAGTCGTTTAAATTTATAACTAATTTTCTTTGCTACAAAAGTAGAATTCGCTTAAATTCTCACATACTAAACTGAAGAGTTAATTATGTATATTATAAAAGATTAACAAATTTAATGTTTTTAATCCGTAATCAACATGAATTGTACGAAAAGGAACTTGCAAATCACATGTTTTTTTGAAGGAAGAAACTTAGCTGTTACTCCATCAAAATTATTAATTTGATATTATTAGATTCACTGAGAGTTCATATTGATTATTTTCCCTCAGTAAAAGTTCATTTACATCTTAGTTTATATTTTTCCATTGTGGATTTTGGTTGTAGGGTTTTAACACCGTACTACACGGAAGAGGTTCTCTTTTCATTACATAATTTGGATTCACCAAACGAAGATGGTGTTTCAATACTGTTTTATTTGCAAAAGATATTTCCAGGTTTACCATTAGCCCAAATCCCGTTGCTGCATAAATGTGAAACTTCATGAGATGAGAAAAATCTAATGCATTTATTATTACCATTTTGGCTATTGATGCACAGATGAGTGGAACAACTTTCTTCAGCGAGTGAAATGCTCCAGTGAGGAGGAACTTAAAGGGAATGAATACGAAGAGTTAGAAGAAGAGCTTCGTCTATGGGCATCATATAGAGGGCAAACTTTGACAAGAACTGGTTTTTTCTCTCAACTTCCCCCCACTCGAGCACACACACAAGCATGCTTATAATCAAGGGCTTATTTATTATTTACTTCATATATATGCTAGTTAGAATGTGATTCATCATTGCATTAATGACTATTGATGCAGTAAGGGGTATGATGTATTATAGAAAAGCTTTGGAGCTTCAAGCTTTTCTTGATATGGCCAAAGACGAAGGTGACTGTTCCTTCTTGGGAATTATTGAATGAAATTTCTTTAGCTTCATTACCTCGGTTGTTCACTGTATTATTTAATGAAACGTACAGCTTGAAGCTTTTTTATGGAGTTGTTTTGCTTTAACGTTTTCAATGGTCAGATTTGATGGAAGGCTACAAAGCCATGGAAAATTTGGATGATAACTCAAGGGGTGAAAAGTCATTGTTGACACAGTGCCAAGCAGTAGCTGATATGAAATTCACATATGTTGTATCATGCCAACAATATGGGATTGACAAGCGATCTGGTTCTCTCCGCGCACATGACATATTAAGGCTTATGACAAGGTAAGCATTGGACTGAGTAGTTTTAGTCTAGGTGCTTACTATACCTGTTTATTAAATTTTAAAATATTGTTCTTATGCCTATTATAATTGCCTTTTATTTTTTCATTTGGCAGATACCCTTCACTTCGAGTTGCCTATATTGATGAGGTAGAAGAACCTATCAAAGACACTAAGAAAAAAATCAACAAAGTTTATTACTCTTGCTTGGTGAAGGCCATGCCGAAATCTAGTAGTCCTTCAGAGCCCGAGCAGAATCTGGACCAGGTATTTGGATTTTGTCGACTGAATGGTTCAAGGGGAACATTAAATGGTTGACCAGTTTCTTTATATCAAAGATAGTAGCTTCATGGAACTAGCCTTGATCAAAATCCTCATTTAATCATGCTCTGCGTCTTCTTTTATAAACTCTAATTACATGACTATATTATCAACATATTTCCAGCTGAACAATAACATTCTTAATTCAAGCCCTCTTTTGTTCAAAGAAATTAGAGTGTGCTGGATCTTGTCTTCAACAAAATGACAATCACATCAATGCTCTTTGTTATTTGATGAATAACTACTTGGTGGAGCTCTGTAGTCAATAGCGTCCTTCGCGGCCACAATCGCAGAGATGTGTCGCATCACGGCGGCTCTGCGCTATGTGAAAAGATGTTGCGGTGCAATTTAGGATTGTGGCTGTAGCGGTGTTCTTTGCGGTGAAATTGCGGAGAATATGAAGAAGAAACACGAAAAAGGAGGCCACAATAGTTTTTTAAGAGCGCATTGTGGAAAACACCCTCGATTTTAAAGAGTGCAAAGTCTAAAATACCCTTGATTTTTGTCTTTTTATCTCCAGGTAACTCTTCACTGGAATTTTCAGGACCTGTCGTCTCCAAACATTACTAGTGTAGTGATCTGTTTTTGGAAACCTATGAAATTTCATCTTAGCGACCGTTCCCCCTGTTCCTTTCTTTCCGGTGATTCTCAAGAAAGTTTCCCTTTTCTCTGCGCCAACATTCCCTTCTGCTCTGCTTCAGTTTCTGTCTGTTTCTGTGCTAACAGTCCCCTAATATGGCATCATCTTAGTTCTTTTCATCTCCCCTGTTTTTCAGTTTCTGCTTTGGTGATTAGTTATTAATGTGTTTAGTTTTGTGCATTAATCTAATTTTTAGCCATCATATGTGTATGGTTGAAAGTGTTTGTAATGTTTTTTTAGACTTCAACATAGTGGCCATACCGCTACACCGCTATAGCGTTTTAGGAGTCGGCCGCTATGCTACACTATCTGCGACTGACTACATAGTGGTGGATATATGCCTGAGATAGTTTGATTATTTTTTATATTTAAAAATAAATTGTATATTCTATACATAGGAATAGCATATTCTATTGTAGTTAATGCTGATGACTGGATATTATTTATTTAAGAGCCTATATAATAGAGTTTCCATGGTGTAGTATAAACACATCGTTTTCGGCGTGTCTCTTTTTTCTCTCTTCCAACAATTATCATGGATAACCGTCAGCAGCCCAACTTAACATGACTAACATTGGTTTCATTTGAGTTCACCACTTGATTGTACTGTTGCATAATACTCAGATTCAGCACTTCATCTTACAAATAGCAGCTGCATTTTGCTTCTCGCTGTTCCCTAAGGCTACATTAGAACCTAGTACCTACACAGAACCAACAGACAATTTTGAATTTTAGTTCAATAAGATGTCTAGCTTCATCTACACGTATAAAGTTTCAATTTGTATCTAAACATGATTTATGTAGCCACACCTTTTCTCTGGGCTTTCTGCAAATACTTTGTAATGCAAATTAGAGCTTTCCTATTGGTTTAAGTATGTGATGCCATAAATTGAAAATATAATGTCTATCTTGATAGGGGTGACATAATTCAACTTACCTGCTATTTTCATGTATGTCACTAGATCACTAAACACTACTGTCATCTATGACAGATTTTGTAAAGAACTTCGTTGTTGTCTCCAATCTACTTCTCAATAGTATTTATAGTTGTATTTTGGAAAGTTTCCTTTCAGAAATGTGTGTGTGTATATATATATATATATATATATATATATATATATATATATATATATATATATATATATATATATATATATATATATATAGGGACTAAAAAGTTATTTAAGTATTTATGGTATGTATCACAAGAATTAACAAAAAGACTCCTATACTTGAGCATTTATGAATGTATTAACTTCTTAGTTACTTAAGTTGCTAAACTTGTCTTAAATATAAATGTAAACTTTTTTATGGAGAAAAAATGTATGTTTTAGTTAATTCATGCAGCTTTGATCCAACTTTTTTTCAATTTTGTTTTGAATAAAATTGAATACACTTTAAAACTATAAGGAAACAAATGTTTATTAAATTCAAGATAGTGTAAAATGATTCATACTATTTGTTGAAGTTGTGGGATTTTAGAGAAAAGGAGGAGAGAAAAGAATAAGGGTTTGAATATTATTGATAATAGCTTTATGCTAACTTGATAACAAAAAACTCAATACTAATACTATTTATAGAGAAACATAGGCTCAATCCTAAATCAGGAATAAATCATAATAATAATGTGAGATATTTTAAGATATCTCTGATTATAAATTGATCATAAGAAATAACTCAAGATACTCTATTATAATATAAAAGATCTTATAAAATATTTTCTAATATTCTTACACTCCCCCTCAAGCTAAAGCTTACTAAGCTTTAACTTGTTACAAGAAAACAATGTTTTGCTCCGCAAAATAATAAAAAAAGATGGAAAGGCAACTCAAGAGAATTGCTACAAATACAACCTAGCCAGATAGCTGAAATGATTATCAACATGAGAGAAATTCATGGCAAGCAATTGAACAAAGCTAGGTCCGTCCTTCTAAAAAACTGCTTTTGGAAGCTTCAAACCAATATTATCAGAGACTTAAAATATTTGAACTTGAATTTGCTTCAAGGAGAGAGAGGCATGCTTCAGGGAGAGAAAGGCAATGCCTGTACATCTGGGACAAATTGCCAAGTTGTATGCATTTGGCTCAAAAGAAAAAACTTAAAACAAATCTGGGACTAGGAAGGGAAACTCAATCTAGATGATTGAAACATTATGCCGAAAGGCGGATAGACGCGCCTGAGCTCGAGGCTGTTGGGGGCGGCGTGTGAGATGAACACGGCGGATCTTGGAGGCACATGAGCGCTCGTAGAATAACTTTTGACCTAAAAAAATATGGGCTGTGTAGATTGGGAGATTCCGTACACAATAAAAGTGGTTGTGTCGGAAAACTTTTCCAGCAGCGATGGCAGACAGCAGCAGCAGACGGCGGTGATGGCAGTAGCAGACAGGGCACCAACGACGATTGTGGGCGAAAGTGAACAATCAGAAAAAGGAATGATCATGCTAGAAAAGAGAAATTATGATTATATTCCCTAACTGTTAGGAACTCGACAGCAGAACAAAGGCGAGATCGTTCAAGGAGGATCAAAATAGGCTCTGATACCATGTTGAAGTTGTGGGATTTTAGAGAAACGGAAGAGAGAAAATAATAAGGATTTGAATATTATTGATAATAGATTTATGCTAACTTGATTACAAAAGACTCTAAAGACCCTAAATTAGGAATAAATCATAATAATAATGAGAGATATTCTAAGATATCTCTATGATTGTAAATTGATCATAAGAAATAACTCAAGATATTATGATATAATATAAAAGATCTTATGAGATATTCTCTAATATTCTGAGACTACTTTATAGAATTATGTGCAAAATGATTCATACTATTTTATAGAACTAGATACAATTTTTTATATGAACTGCTACCTAAGATGTCATTTTTTTCTTCGTGATAAATTGTTTTATTTTGTCAATCAGGTCATATATAAAATAAAGCTTCCTGGACCAGCGATTTTAGGTGAAGGTAAGCCTGAAAATCAAAATCATGCCATAATTTTTACACGTGGAGAAGGCTTGCAAACAATAGATATGAACCAGGTATGATGGTGATACTAGAGGAGTTTGTCATTGTAGAATTTCCTCTTGTCATTCAACTAAGCTAAATATTTTATAGGATAATTACATGGAAGAAGCTTTGAAAATGAGAAATTTGTTGCAAGAATTTCTTAAGAAGCATGACGGTGTGAGGTTCCCTAGTATTCTTGGACTTAGGGAGCATATATTCACTGGAAGGTAGATTCACATCAATTTAATGTTTTTATTACAAGTCATATCTTCTAGGTTTCTTACTATTTTCTATGTCTTGCTTTGGTTTTAGTGTTTCTTCTCTTGCATGGTTTATGTCAAATCAGGAGACAAGTTTCGTGACAATTGGTCAGAGATTGTTGGCTAATCCCTTGAGGTAAGTTCTACTGGTTCTTCATTCCATGTGCAGGATAATAAGGACAAAAATTTGGATTTGGAATAAGCCTGTGGGCTATCTAATGTTAGAGTCATTATCATGCGGAGAGAGTTCTTCAAAATATATAGAGAATGAATATTAAATCTGTTAGAACTTGGTAGATGAACCTTGATATAAGCCTGTGGGCTATCTAATGTTAGAGTCACTATCGTGCGGAGAGAGTTCTTCAAAATATATAGAGAATGAATATTAAATCTATTAGAACTTGGTAGATGAGCCTGTGGGCCATCTAATGTTAGAGTCACTATTGTGCGGAGAGAGTTCTTCAAAATATATAGATAATGAATATTAAATCTGTTAGAACTTGGTAGATGAACCTTGATATAAAACCAATTTTTTTCATGAAAAACCAATTTTACTCTTCAATTTTAAACGTTTCAGGGGTATTTTTGGTATTCCTTCCTTCGAATTTCACAATTACCCTAAATTCACTTCCCCTTCTTCCTCGTTCTTCCTCTTCTTCGTTCTTCCTCATTGTCGCGTCGTCCAGCTTCAAACATCACAATCGCACCACCTTCAGCTTCAAACACCACCAGCCTTCATTCGTCCTCTGTTATTTTCTTCCTTCCTTCTTTCTGATTTTTTTTATTTAGTTTTTTTTTTTCTTTTGTTACTTCCTTCCTTCTTTTTTTTCTTTAGTTTTTCTTTTGTTACTTATTTCCTTCTTTTTCTTTTTTTTTTTCTTTAGTTTTTCTTTTCTTTTGTTACTTACTTTCATCCTCCTTTCTCTGTTTTATTCTACTTCCTCTCTTTCTCTGCTTGTTCTGGAAACAGCCATGGCAATACCATCTGCAACCCACTAATTATGCATGTTATGAGTTTGAGACATTGTTTAATTATGCATATTTATATAGTATTATTCATGTAATTTGTTCAAAAAATAGAGGTAATTCCGATATCCCGCAACCCGCTATCCCGGTTTCCAGGGTTGGCCGCAACGCGCCGCTATCCGGGATTAACTACCTAGATATAAATAATTTGTGATTCTATTTGTCGTTTTTTTTTTAATCTAAATTGAAATCAACTTTCTGTTTTAATTTGAATGAGTCCTTTTGACTTTTAGTTTCGTAAATAACTATGATGCATAGGTTCGGGTATGGTATCGGGTACTGGTATAGGTACAAATACGGTATTTTGCAAAATATAAAGGTACCGGTACGTCAATAAAAACCATAAATTTTTTTAATATAATTTATCTAAGAGGTAAATTGTTCAATTCATAATACAAAATTACAATAAAAGGTTTAAAAAGTCCCAAATTGTGTTCGAATACACCAACTAATAAACTCAAATACGCAAATAATATTATATTAAAATAAGAAAATCGTCAATTTTACTCGCAATAAAATAATCAGCAAAAACAGAGTACCCACAAGTACGGTAGGATACCGGTACTGAGTACCGATTAAGTACCCGGTACAGGTACTTCACTATTTTAGGAGTACCCATGCTTCATAGTAAATAATACGTTAGGTTTCTTCAGGATGTTTCTTGGGAGGCCTGAGTACCTTAAACATTATTGAAAGTGTAAATCTTCCCATTTTTCTGCTTATGCAGGGTTCGTTTCCACTATGGTCATCCTGATGTCTTTGATAGGCTTTTTCACCTGACAAGAGGGGGTGTCAGTAAAGCCTCCAAGGTTATCAATCTAAGTGAAGATATTTTTGCTGGTACAGTATTGTTCAATTCCTCTTTATTTTAATTGTATTTGATTGTGTATTTATTGGATATTTTCTGTTGCTTTCAGGCTTCAACTCTACACTCCGAGAAGGGAGTGTTACTCATCATGAGTACATACAAGTTGGGAAGGGAAGAGATGTGGGTCTCAACCAAATTTCAATGTTTGAAGCGAAAATAGCTAATGGAAATGGAGAGCAGACACTAAGTCGAGATGTATACCGGCTTGGGCACCGTTTTGACTTCTTCAGAATGTTGTCCTGTTATTTTACTACAGTTGGATTTTATTTCAGTACTCTTGTATGTATCACCAGAGATAACTTTGACTTGCATATTATTCATCTTTTCTTCTCTTATTTTTAACTATAATGACCCCTAGTTGGATCTATGGGGGAATGGGAAATAGCAGGCAGGGAATTGTACCCATTAGCTAACTGCTTCCCCCTGATCATAAAGTCACTCTGGTCATATTGTGTTAGTTTTTATATCACGGGTTTCTGATTCTCTTTCTTCTGCATCAATTTTTTGCAGATAACTGTTCTCACTGTATATGTATTCCTATATGGTCGCCTCTATCTTGTTCTCAGCGGGCTTGAAGAAGGTTTGAGTACACAAAAAGCCATTCGGGACAATAAGCCTCTTCAAGTGGCTCTTGCTTCTCAGTCATTTGTTCAAATTGGGTTTTTAATGGCCTTGCCCATGCTGATGGAAATTGGCTTGGAAAGGGGCTTCCGAACTGCACTTAGTGAGTTTATATTGATGCAGTTGCAGTTGGCTCCAGTATTCTTCACGTTTTCCCTAGGGACCAAGACTCACTATTTTGGAAGGACATTGCTTCATGGAGGTGCAAAATATAGATCCACTGGTAGAGGGTTTGTGGTTTTCCATGCTAAGTTTGCTGACAATTATAGGCTTTATTCCCGAAGCCACTTTGTCAAGGGTATTGAGCTCATGATATTGCTTATTATTTATCAAATTTTTGGTCATTCATATAGAGGCGCTGTTGCATATGTATTGATTACTGTATCAATGTGGTTTATGGTGGGAACCTGGCTGTTTGCTCCATTCTTGTTCAATCCCTCTGGGTTTGAATGGCAAAAAATTGTTGATGATTGGACGGATTGGAATAAATGGATTAGTAATCGAGGAGGAATAGGTGTTCTACCTGAAAAAAGTTGGGAATCTTGGTGGGAAGAGGAACAAGATCATCTCCAGTATTCAGGAATCCGGGGAATCATAGTGGAGATATTGCTATCACTGCGATTTTTTATCTACCAATATGGTCTTGTATATCACTTGAATATTACAAAGAAGGGCTCAAAAAGTTTTCTGGTAAGTCTTGATTTATGTTGTCTGTTTCCTTTTATTTCCACATAATTTTGTTAGTGAGTGGAGTAATTAAAAGCTTTCCTTGGCTAACAGGTCTATGGCATTTCGTGGTTGGTGATCTTTGTAATATTATTTGTCATGAAGGTTAGTAGCTGGCTGCCACCTAACATTAGGGATATGGTACTATTATACATGCATGTTTCCCTGTCATGCACCTTACATTCTCTCACTAGATCCTTTGCTCGATGGTCTTTTTTGTTTCTATAGAGTTTTTCTTATTGAATTTAGTAAAATACAGATTGCTTGTTCATCTCTTGCCTACGAAATGTATACTACTTAGTTTCTTATTGTTTGACAAATTTCATTTTTTTTCCGGTTATGTCAGACTGTATCTGTTGGGAGGCGTAAATTCAGTGCAAATTTTCAGCTTGTCTTCCGGTTAATCAAGGGAATGATATTTGTGACTTTCATCTCGATTCTCATCATTTTAATTGCCCTTCCACATATGACATTGCAAGACATTGTTGTTTGCGTTCTTGCATTCATGCCAACTGGTTGGGGAATGTTACAGGTAAACTTTCTCTCCAATTCATTCATATCAAATCCATGAATATTATTTCAGAGAGGGGTTGACATATTGCTCAATTTTTTATTTTATTTTATATATTTGTGAAGGTTTGGAACTGCGAAGCCCCTATTGGGGGATTATATTGTAGTATTTCACATTTCTCATCTATTTTGAAAATGTTTTAAGTCATAAAAACACAAACTTTTCTTTAAAATGTGACACATGTAATTGTTGTTACTGTATTTTGCAGATTGCGCAGGCATTAAAACCCGTAGTACGCCGCGCTGGATTTTGGGGATCAGTAAAAACTCTTGCTCGCGGTTATGAGATTGTCATGGGTTTGCTTTTGTTCACTCCTGTTGCTTTCCTGGCTTGGTTTCCTTTTGTTTCAGAATTTCAAACCCGTATGCTGTTCAACCAAGCGTTCAGCAGAGGTTTGCAAATTTCTCGTATTCTTGGAGGCCAAAGGAAGGAACGCTCTTCTCGCAACAAAGAATAGTCTCTCCACAAAAGGCTTCATCGTTATTAAGAGGCTGAAATCCTTTGTAGCAATTTGTAAATAGTTGTAACTATGAATGTGTCTAATTCTAGGCTTCACTTTCGTTTAGCATTGGATTATTGTAGTCAAAACATCAATGGAAGGTGTTTTTATTTGAATTTGGCTTCTTCTCTTTCATTCCTCGCTCAAAAATGATTTCGTCAAGTCCCATTTCTTGAATGCATTTGAGTGCTTGGTATAGTCCCACTGCCTCTATCTGGTGCGCCTTTAAATGTATTTCTAATCAATGTTTCTTTTTTGTTACTTAGTTAATTAAATGCAAGTATGAAGTGAAATAGCTTATTGGGATATAAGTTCGAGTATGCATTTGGATTTTTACATGTGAAAACGTGTAAGTGTACTCTTGATACTATACTAAATTGAAAATTGTTGGTGTAATTGATTTGACATTATTTTTGATATATATGAGATTTTAAATTTTTCCAATATGGCGCACACTCGTTTTTTTTACACATACATTCCCTTGTAAGGGATAAATGCCGTATCAATTATGCCATCTACATCGTCTACATTTGTACAAATTTTATGTATGTTTACTTTGGTGTTAAGTTGTTGGACTCACGTGCTCCCCACGTAATTTATTTTACATTACGTTAAACATGTTCTACCTATTGTTTAATGACAATCTCATAGTCAAATTATACATTTGTTAATTAATTAATACTGTCATATATTCCAATAAGCAAGTAATCGAGAATGTATCTAGCTTTTCTCCGGTATTTCTTTTGTATTTTACTCGGTGTACTTTTAACATTTAATTATCTGATTATTTTGACATGGTTCTTTTGGAGTTTGATTTTATTTTATTTTGTGTTTCCACGTGTCACCTAGAAACAACACAAATAATGGATCCACCGGTAATAAACTAGTTTGATGGGACAAGAGAGACTATGGCACTTGGTGATAGTTAGTGACTTAGTGCTAATGTACTATTTTAACATATATATTAATTGATGCTAAACTATTTTTTTAATAGACAAATATTAGAACAATAGTTGCTATTAGTGTAAGCTACTGTTTTAATCAGGTAAAACGTTATCACTTTAATTTTTGATTCGAATAAAAATTTAAATTAATTTTTGAATTGTCAAAATAATATTTAAAAGATATAATTTATTATTATAATAATTTTTTAAAAAATATAATTTCCTTTCAAAATATTTTCTAATAATTATAACGTTAAAAGTTAAATTGATTGACTATTTAATAATTTAAGTATTAATTTAAATTTTTGATTGAGTTATTTACACTTTCAAAGAACAAAGATTAAAGATTAAAACTAATATGGTGATTTATCCATTGATATTAAATTAATATTTTCTTTGTTATTCATTCTATCACTTTTGATCTTTTAAGTGAGATCAATTGATCTATCCAACCACTTGAAGGAATCAACTCATACTCCTCTTGAGAATAATATGTCATAAATTTAAATTTAAATATATATTATTTTTATTTTATTTTTTTATTAATATAAATGTATTTTATTATATAGCGAGTACTTCTCTATCTAAATATTAAATGCCATTAAATTAAAAAGAGAAGCATGAGACGGCCTGCAAATTGGAAAAGGAAAAAGAAAGAAAGAAAAATGGCAAAGGGAAAGACAGTTACATATAATGTCAACCGTCTTTGAAACATTCATATGTGTCTGTCATTTTCAAAAGTCTTCTCCTTTTGTTTGTCTCCTTTCACTTGTCATATGAACTCATCCTCATTCCCTTGTTGCCAGTTGTTGTTTCTTATTCACTATTTTCTGTTTCTTCCTTTGTTTTATTTATTTATTTATCATATAAGATAATCAACCAACCTCTATTAAATTATCTATATCATGCTCTTTCACCAATCATCATTCTCCTATGTTCTCTCTTCCCAATATTTTTTCCTTCATTTGTTTCAAAACTAAACCAAAAACAAGTTTCGTTTTGTCTTTGTGTTTTGGATTTTGCATGCATACCAAATTTTATCATAACAAGAGATGTATGTTAACAAAGTTTTATTCTTCTGGTCTTGAAACCAAAGCTTACAACAATAAACAACTCACTCAGGTAAAGTCTCATTTTCTCTCAAATAATCAACGTAGTACTGAAACTTCATATTAAAGATGTATATGTTAGATACATATGGTGACATTCAATAATAACATATATTCTCTTATATGATTTTTCAATATTTACACGTGTCGAATCTATGTTAATGTTTCTATGTTAATGTTTCGTACAATTGATAGGATTATGGTATTTTGATTATATATTTCTATTTGCCTAAAATTAATCTATCTTTGATTTTAGAGCTAGACTATGAGGGTTGTTAGTTAAGATTATTCTTTGACACTTTAGATTTAAGGTGTCTCATGTGTTTGAGCCCAACACAATAGCGATGTATTTGGTTATATCAATTGCTTCTATTTTTTAAAATTACTATCAGTGTCTACGTGTAATTGTCGTGTTTGGTGTCTGTCTCTGTGTTAGTGCCTTACGGTCTGATCTTTGCCTGCAGGAAGATTTAGAATTCAGTTTCAATTTCTGAGGACAAAATTGTAAATGGCTTCATCTTTGGAAGAGCTTCTTGCAGAGGAAGGTTTCAAAGGAAGAAGAAGAAGTGTACAAAGGTCAAGATCTTCCTTCCACCATGGTGCTTCAAGTGATCCACTTCACTCCTTAGAAGACAGACTTTGTGTATCATCAAGTGAAAGAATCAAAACAAATAAAACTAATAAATCTAAAACAGCCTCAAGATATCAGATTAACAATACAACCGATAACAACGCGAGATCAAAGGCTAACAATAATGTTTTCATAGGAAACAAGATAAATCATGAATTTTCGAAGAATGACGAAACTGAGAAGAACAAGTCTTATAATAATTCATCAGAGTACATGTCAATGCCAAGGTATGAAGATATTGATAGTGATGTTGAAAATGTTACAAGAGGCAAAGACAAGTATTTCAATGAAGTTGTGGAGAAGCCAATCAAGGATTCATATATGCTTAAAAACTTGAGTGAAAATAGAAAGAATATAAAACACAAGGAAAAATCATACACTATATCTAATAGTAATACTAATAGCAAAAACCATGATGCTATTATGCAGTTGCAACAAGATGCTTCTTCAAGTCTTGCTCTTGATGAAGTTGCTGTTAAAGCACTAGTTTCCATTTTGAATAGATACATAGAAAGTTTTCTAAAGGACGAAGATTTTCGGGCTTCCATGCGCCACAATTGTTTCTCCTCCTTGAATTTCATTCAATTGGAGGAAGAAAATAGTTCTGAGACCAAAGTGATTACAAGTCTTGAACAAGCAATTGAGTGCATAGAACAAAAAGCTGATTCTGAGGAACCTGTATCTGTGAAAAATCTGAAAAGAGCAACAATGCAGCTTAGCATTATAACTGGTTTGAGTTTGAATGATCTTAAGTACGATTTTACGTGCGGGATACCGAATTTCAAGTTGTCTGCTTGCGCTCATCTTTACCTCAGTGTTGTATATTTGATACAAAAGAAAAAGAAAGTTTCGGCGAAGCATCTGTTGCAAGTCTTCTGTGATTCGCCTTTTCAGGCGCGGACGATATTGTTGCCTGAACTTTGGGAGCATTTATTTTATCCACAACTTTGTCATTTGAAGGAATGGTATAACAACAAGGAAGCTGAAATTGTTGATACAAGAAAGCTAAAAGTTCTTCAAAAAGTGTATAATGAACATTTGGATTCAGGGACTCAAATCTTTGCTGTATATTACAAAGATTGGCTTATTGAAGGAGTTGAAACTCCAACTATTCCTTCTATTGGAATTCCATCATTTTCTGTTACTAGTCCTTCTTCAGAATCTTCTGAAACATTTTCACCACAGGCAATGGTTAGCAAGAAACTATATGATTCTTTCTTTGGTAAATATAGTAAACCTGAAATCTATGAAGTTGATGATGATGATGATGATGATAAGGATGAAGATAGCTTTGAAAATTGTGAGAGAGGATCTTATGGTTCGACCTTCGTTAAAAAGACGTTAATATATGAATCCGAAACTGTTAAATTTAGTGATCAAAGTACTGAAGATTTCACTCCAAGTGTATCAGTTCATGCATTCTATCCTGTATGTAATTTCACTTTACTGTACAATTACTTGTTTGAGGAGTGAATCATAATAATTGTTTTTTTTTTGGTAATGATATCCTTCTGATTGATGTCACATTATATTTGTTTATGTTATGTTCTCACATTTCACATTGTTAATAATATTTGACAGCAGAAAGGAACATCTAGGACAGCTGCAGAAGAATGGAAAGAGAGGAATTCCATAAATGCCCCTAGAAAATATTTCTCCTTAGAAACTAATTTAAACAGTCACATAGGCGATGCCCTACCACATGAAAAAGAAAATGAAATTTCTCTCAGAAAGGTAAGGATGTTTTAAAAATGTGAAAAAACATACAAATCACTATGTCAATTGTCATCATCTAATTAAGTGTTGTCAAATAGCAACACTATGACGCTTTACCAGAAAAATTTGAACAAATCACTATTATTCTACGACACATTATTCAGTACAACGTATTGTCAAATAGCAACTATTGTGGCGCGATAGCGCTTAAGCGTTGCAAAATTTGAATAAACATTTGTGTTCTGTGATATGCAATTCACAACATTGATCTAATTATAGATTAGCCTTCAACTATGCGATAAATGTAGTATCTCTTGATCATTTGTTTATATTAGTATTTCATATTTATGATCATGTTCTCTGATATATCTTTTGTTATGTGCAGCCAAATAAGATAAGCTCTATTCTTGAAGGTAAGAAAAATAGTATGTAGCTTTTTTAAGATAGCATACGAATTTTCTAGCTGAAAAATAATACATTTCATAAATTTTTTGGCGTAGGATCATATTTTCCACGCATACCACCGGAATTCATTTGTCCTCTCACTAGAAATATCTTTGAGGAACCAGTCACACTAGAGTCTGGTCAAACTTATGAAAGAAAATCCATCAAGGCATGGTTTGAAAAGGGAAACAAAACATGTCCAGTAACAGAAAACACTTTAGAATGTGTAGTCATTCCATTTACCAACCTTCTTTTGAAGCGCTTGATCGATAACTGGAAGTCAGAAGATTTCAACCGCCTTCTTGATTTCGCCTCACAAACAGTAGAAGATTCAAAGGAGCTAAAGTTGAAAAAGAGAGATGAGGCTGCTGTGTTCATGTTACAAGGTCTTTTCTCATCCTTGAAAGATGATGACAAATCAACTTATGCTAAGCATCTCATCGCTTTAGGAGTTCTTTCATTTCTCTTTAGGAGATTTGAACTTGGAAATCTGGAAGAAAAATCACATGTGCTGGAGCTCCTGTTAAATTGTATTGAAGCAGACTCTAGTTGCATATATAAGATAGCAAGAAGTGTCAATAGAAAATGTCTTCTTGAGGTTCTTCACAGCAAGGAGGTTACCCCAACAACAAATGCAATACTATTACTTACTGAACTTTTGTCAATGAAGAGGTGAGATTTATCAAATTTTGGTTTCTTTTTCATAAGAGACCCTTTTGATTATTATATAGCCTGGTGTAAATTACTCGTCAAAGGGTCCGTTTGGATCAAATTATTTGAACTTATCTACTGGTATAAGAAAATTTATAGAAACAATTTATGTCATTTTCATTATTTGTTTTCATCTTATTTCTATATGCTCTCTAGAATGGCTTATATGAAAATAGTTTGACTTTAATTTAACTTTTGTTATAGAAATAGCTTATACAAAAGCACTTATGTGTTAAGCGCTTATGTTATGAATGTTTAATTAACTGTTTATCTAAATAGAGTAAATTTACTTGAAAAATCATTTTCGTTCAATTGTTTATCTGCTTATTCTGTGTATTATAAATTGTTGAGAGAAAATTTGTTAATAGAACACCTAATATCTACTACTCTTTTGAAATATTATTTACTATACAAGTTATTTTTCTAGGAGAAAGGATTTTAGTTCTTTCATAAGTGACTTGGTGGGTGAAGATGTATTTAGTACAATGCATATTCTGCTCATGTATCTCAAGAATTCTTCTCCAATTGAAAAGCCTCTCATTGCTGTCCTCTTATTACACTTTGACCTACTGGTATGCTCAAATAAATTTCAGTTTCAGTTTTTGTACAAAATTCATTGTAGTTTAGGAAAAGAAATAAACATTATTTTTTATATATGAGGCTATGGTGGACCACCTTAATAAGTGGTCCACCATATATCAACTTTTAAAAGATCATCGAAACTTGACTATAATCGTTGGAAGTATAAGTTAAAACGATTTTCTTTGTTTTTACGCTTGAGACAATGACTCGATTGATGTTAGTTTGATAAAATAAGAACAAATAAACAAGACCGACTCAAGAGATAAGGAGATCTATGGCGAATTTAAATATGAGAACTTTTAGAGTTTATAATAGTATTTTAGTATAATTACTATTTCTTTTTTTATGAAAAACTATATTTTAGATACTTTAGCATAAAAAAATCTTTTATTAAATTAATATAATCGATTTTGTATATATTTCTTTTTGAATTGATAATTAAATCAATTAATTTAACATTTGTTAAAGGCCTAAAGCAGTGTTGCTTTGGTGTACTTTAAAACTCAACTCGTATCCAATCGACATCAATCAAGTCACTATCTTAGCTGTAAAGACTAGAAGAGCTGTTAAATTATACTTGTGAAGAGTGTCGTCAATCATTATTAGGATTTCGAATGACATTTAACCACTGGTCCACCGTGGAGCACCTAGAATTTCCCATGTTTTACATATATTGTTTCTTAACATGCTTTCACTGCAGGTTGAGCAGCCTCAAAAGTTTAGAATATATAGAGAAATGGCTGTGAATGCCATTGCAGAGGCACTTGATGGCAGCTTAAATGACGAAAAGATCCGAAAGAAGTGTTGCAGAGCTCTTTTAATCTTCTGTGGCCATTTTTCTTCCACTGGAATGATAACAACAAGGACTAGCATCTTAAAGCAAGCAGGTTATAATAATGGTAGCTCAGAATTGAGATATCCTGGCCATGATGATGATGAGGATCAACAGTTAGATATAACCATTTCACCGGTAAGTTTTTCTTTTATTAATCCAATGAAAACTTCAGTTAATATGGATTATCTTGTTTCTTGAAGAATAAGAAACCGTTGGGAATGACTCGTAGTTACTGATAAGTGGGCAGATTGCTTGAATGGGGCGAGCCCCTTGTGAGACAGTTTAAGGTTAATATTGTAAATTGGGTCGTAATATTTAAACACAACGTAAACCCTAAGTTTGAAATAATGAAAAGGTATTGCAGCCGCTCTGCAATCAATGATGTAGGCAAGATTTGGTAGAATTTCAAGATCAAATATTGCATGTTGTCTTTTTGCGTTTATTGTATCTATTTACTTTTGTACTAACATAAACAATTAAGAACCTTGACTTACTGAAGAAAATAAAATGGCTACAACTTTGCACTGTATATCAATAAATTTTTGCTTCTTGCATGAGTCACTCTAGATGATAATATCATATTAATTAAAATCACAGGAAGATGAAGAAGAAAGACATGAAGAGTTCCTAATGAAGTTGTTAGAATCATTGATTGGTGATGGAGAAAGTCCATTTTTGAAGACCATATCTAGATGCTTAGATTGTAGACATGTAGATTTGGTGAGGGCTTGTCTAATAACTGTAACATGGTTGAGTTCATCACTTTCTAAACTATTTCATGCTGGATTGCACCTTCCTGCTTTCTTAGCCATCATCTCTCAGCTGAAAGGAATTCTGCAAAATGGAGAACTTGAGCTCAAGACACTTGCTTCTATGTCCTTACTTAACTTCAGTAAAATATCAGGTTTGGCACCTTAAGCATTTATTTGTTAATTTTTGATATAAAAATATTCCCTATTTGGAAACTATTTAAGACAATTATGTTTTAAATGTTACTATCTCCATCTCATTATAAGTGTCATTTTAGGTAATTCATTTCTTAAGAAAATGATTAGCTTGAAAGTAGTAGTAGAGAAATAGTTAGATGAACTATTTAATTAACTGATGACTTTGTTGAACAAATGTTAATAAATGTTGTCTTGGTATTCTGAAGTGACCAACAATTTGAGACAGAGAAATTTGCTAAACGTGACACTTTGATATGTGACAGAATTATGACATAGGGTGTAATAAAATACTCTGGATATATAACCGTGCTGTTTCGTTAAGAGGACATAATTTATATTTGGTTGTTTAAGATCTTGCAAATTGTTTTGTAGAATACAGAACACTTTTGAAGATTATGGCAGAAGATATTGCTCCCCTTCTTCATGGACTAGTTGATGTAATATGGACTGCAAAGAAACTGCATGCCATTGTATGTAGGGAGAATCTTTAGTATATCTTAATTTGCCTCCTCATTTTGGAGTTCCAATTTTGATGGCATAGACTGTTGGATAAAGTAAATGCTAATTTCAACATTGTAAATTCTTTTATAAAAAAAAAAAATGTATATTGATCTCATCAAACCTCCTTAAGTTTTATCAGGATGAATAATTGCAAAATCTTTGTGAGAACCGTGTGCATTCATTCGACTTGATACATGGAACTATTAATTAACCATTTGATCCTCTCTTCAAAGTTCAAACTCATCATTAAATTAAACGAGAAACAAAAAATGTCTCTATTTATTTACAGTCATAAAGAATTTCCCTACATGCCAAATTTAACATCCTAGCTACTCAAAAGCTAAAACAAAATTATCAAACCAAAAATACCAATCTGCCACCAAGAGAGCAATCACCCCACAAATAATCTTTCAATTCTCTCAAACTGATTTGGTCATGCTTCCTGTCACCAAAACGGATCAATCCTTGAAAGGCTTTCCTTCAAATCAATCAAACTTTATTAATCGCATCGTCATCCTCTTGATTTTCGATATCCTGACTACCATTGACATTGACGCTTGTGTACCACCGAGCACAGAACACATAGACAACAAGGTCAAGAGCAGTTAGAATTGCAATGAGGAAGAAAAACCTGTCCATGTGTCCCATATTCAAGTTATTTGGTATCCAACCCGGTTTCTCGCCAGTCGCAGTGATTATTGTCACCATTTTCACCATGAAGCTGCTAACATAGTTTCCAAGTGAAATTGAAGCCATGCAAAGTGAACTTCCAAAGCTTTTTATTCCATCAGGTGCTTGTCCATTAAAGAACTCCAATTGACCAACATACATGAAAACTTCTGAAGCACCAACAAGAACATACTGTGGAATTTGGTAGAATATACTCAAAGAACTAGCCTTCTCCCCTGGACTAACATGTTGGAGCCTCACAAGCTCCGTCACACCGGCTGCAATCATTGCTAACATTCCGATAACTAGGCCAACTCCCATTCTTTGAAGCTCGGATAGTCCTTTAGGATTACCACTTAATTTTCCGGCCAAGGGAACAAGGATTCTGCGATAAATTCCGGTGCATAAAAGGACACTGCATATATCAAACACTGACATGGTGGCTGCTGGCAAGTGATACTTTCCTATCTTGTTATTCATCACATCACCTTGCTCAACAAAAAGAGAAGCCATTTGTGTGAATACAACTGAGTAAATAATAGTGCAAAGCCAAACTGGAAACATTCTAACCACACATTTCGCTTCCTCGACTTGAGTTACTGTGCAAAGCCGCCAATGATTCTCGGGATCATTCCCATCTTTCGCTGTCAGTGTTGCTGCCTTGTCCAGGCAACTGCTCAACTCAACATACATAAAGGATAAAAATTAAGTTTCAATAATTCATTCAACATACAATTGCATATATCTTATTATAAGAGTTTAAAACTATACACTGGCACCTTATTTCATACTTTATCATAGCGACACATTGTAAAAATCTATATACTATTAGATGTCTGTATAAAACTATTTTTAATTCAAATTCGAAAATAGCATATATGTACCTCAACTTTTGGGTGTGCATAATCTTTCTGCTACCTTTGATGGCAGATTCAAGGCCTTCAACCTCATAAAGTTGGCCATCCTTGACAGGTTGAACCTTCCACTTCCTAACAGAAGCAACAAATACCTGTATTACCCTTATTACAGGATTCCCATATGTCTGAACATATCGATATTTTTTCGATCCTGCTAAGAACGAAATCAAGGCGACAATAGCAGAGGCTAGGGAGACGCCGAAACCCAACGTCCACATACCGGAATCCTCAACATAGACCAAAATGGTGTTGGAGAAGAGTGATCCAACATTGAGTGCAAAGTAAAAGTAACAGAAGAAAGCCTCTCTAGAATTATTCTCATGAATAGTCTTGTCATCAAATTGATCAGCTCCAAAAGTTGCTAAGGTAGGTTGATGACCTCCATATCCAAATGCAACCATATATATAGATAAGTAGAATATGTTTGCTCCCAATGAGGTTGCTTCTCTGCATTTGATTTCTTCATTACCACAACCTTCAGGTTTTATCAACAACAGCCAAGACGTCAAAGACAACAGCCCCAACCCCTGCATATTCAGTATTGGTTCCACAACACAACTATAATGTACAAAAACAACATATTAAGGGTTGGTGGAGTTTGAGGAGTTAAAGGACCAGTGGTTCGAATCCCGATAATAGAGAAAATACTAATATAACAACCAAGGATTTGAATTTGCTGTCATCTCAAATCCCACGCAGTCAGTACATTGATGACCAGTTAGATTAAGACTAGATGGTCCATATTTAAAAAAACTGCTTATATTTTTACAAATTTGAATCATCTCCTACACATTTGAAAATGTGAAGGAGAGGATCCAAATCTTCTGGTTACTTGTAACTGACAACTAATATGCATGTCTTCAATTTCATTAATGTTTAATTAATTAATTGTTGAACAACTATAAAGTACAATGTATGTATACATAAGAAAAGAAAGAAACATGATAGTAGCATGCATACCAGAACAAAGAATAGCTGAAAGATAGTGCAAGTTAAGTATCTCCCCCAATAAGAATCACTAAGGAATGCTCCCAAAAGTGAAAAAATGTAAACAGTTCCTGTCCACACACTGACATTATTAGCAGCTTCAGCACTGTCTTGTCTAAGGACTCTTGTTAGGAACAGAACCAAGTTCACTCCAACTCCAAAGAATGCTAGTGTTGCCAATGCTTGATTAGCTGCATTTAATTACAATTACTATGTAATGTGTATATATATATATATATATATAATGATGAATTAAGAAATTAATGATTAATAGTTTTTAGAGTATCTACCTAGCAAGATATATGCCATTTTCCATCCTCCTCTACTCTTCCCCACTTCTTCACATCTATCATTTCCTTCTGTTACCTATTTTATTTTTGATTTATAATAAAACCAAACATACTATTAACATATAATAATTGACAACTTCTTCATTTTAATCAACAATGTCATATCCTAAGAATAACTAACTGACCTCGACTGATTCGATACTAACTGAATTGATGGCGGACGGGGTGACCGATTCTGTTGGTTCCATCTGACACACAAACATACAAGAAAACCATTAGATATTGTATTCATGATTCAACATATACATAAAATATTAATTCATTAAAAAACATATAGATATTGCAAACACATTGATGAATGAATGCATTAAAAACAAAGAAAAAGAACCTTTTGCGAAACTTGGTGACCGATAAAGTGAACTCCTCAGGAATAGTGTCAAATTCTGGTGAGTGAGAAGAGAAAGTTGCAGCAATTACAAAAGCTAATTTTTCACAACAATAACATATTTCACTATTGTTGACACTTTTTGTCATTTATGGTTCAAACTTTTAATCAACAACACTCACACTAATCAAACCTCAATCCTTTAAAAAAAAATAAAAAATAATAGATGAAGAGAAACGAGAGAATTGAAATTTGTAACAAATTAATTAACACTGATTGTAACGATAATTCCAAACAATAGAGATTAAATAGTATAGTTAACGATGGAAACGGATCTTAATAAGTTGTCAAGTAATTTGAGGAAGTATAGTTAGTTAGTTATGAAGCTCGATTAAGTGCAACAAATATAGTAAAATATAGTTACTAAAAATGGAACTTTGAGTGGAACAAGTCAATTGAAACGGTATTTTTGCTCTTAATTTACGGTTAATTAAGTTGGTCTATTAACCATCTCTAATACGGGTTCATTAAATATGATGTACTGCCATATCATTTTGAATCAAGTCATTCATGTTTTAAGCCAATAGTTTAAGTTTTAACTTTATTAGTTTCTACAACTTTAATTCTTACGTTAATATTTTATTTGAATTTAATTTTATTATAACTTAAATATTTTAATTAATATTATTATTATATATTATTTTAATTTAAATTTTAAAAAAAATTAACTTAAATTTTTATAACAATAATAAAAATTAAATGTTAAATATATAATATAAAAAATTAAAAATCATAAAAATAAATAATATTGAGATTGATTGATGGTGATGGTAATTGAGAATTTTAAATATTAGAATGGTGATAACTTTGTATGCATTAAATG
>JBBPBR010000006.1:423622-437922 GCA_037974775.1 Cicer pinnatifidum | reverse complement strand
TTATTTTAATTAAATATAATTGATAATATCGAAGTACAATAAACTTTAGAGGTTCAACTATCTAATGTAAGTTTATTTTATAAAATACTATCTATTGTAAAAAAATAATTTATTGTGGTCTTCTCTCTCTTGTTGTATGGCGGATAAATTTCGTTGAATTTTTTCGATATAAATTTATTTCTTTCTATAATTGTTGTTTTTTCTATGTGTAAATGTTGTTTTCTTCAATTTAAGATTTTTAGATATTTATTTTAGAGTTTTTTTTAATCGTTTTTTTAGTTTAGTGTTTTTTACTTTTGATTCAAGTACATGAGCTTATATTTCTGTTGATTGTTAGTACTCTTCTAATTCAAGTAGATTTATTGCTGTTATTTTAGGGACCTATTCTTTGGTTGAAAAGACAAATTTGACATAAACTTTAAGTGCAACTTTTTATTCCTCTCATCTCTCACAATAATATATTCTATCACTTGATTCGTTATATATATAGTATATAGTATATCAAATGAAAGAAGATTTACATTGAGAGATATATTCTTGTTCATCCGTTATGGCCATCACGGCCAGACAATAATGTTTGTTGAAACTTGAGTTTCTTTCATTTTCTTGATCAACATGTACTATGACTGCACCACTTGACTTCAAGATTCTTTTGCACAAAAAATCTTCATTTATTCCTTCACTTCTCCTTGCAATCTAAAAAAGACAAAAAAGTAGTACAATCAAATGATCAAATTTTTCTTTAGTTGCATTTAACATATGCATATGTATCAAAGTAGGTGTTAAGGCGCATTGATAAGAATCATAGAGAAGCGTGTTGATTAGAGTATTGACTTAATTACATAATGGAGAAGTGAAAAGGCATCGTTTAGCTTGTGTTACATAATATGTACACTTAGGAAAATTACATTAAAACAACTTATTATCATATATATATATATATATATCATCAAATGAAAATGTAAGAGTGATTGTTGTTCAAACTAATTTGATTCTAACACTATATACTAATTATAAAATTCAAGGGTCATTTATTTAGTCAATGCTTGTTTTTTTGGATAAGTAGTATTCTCTCTTTGAAGTTGTTGGAGTGCTTTTGTATGTCTTGATGGATTTTAATGATAGGTCAATCTAAATCTTCCATGTCGGTTCTGAAACATGCTAGCTCTAGAGCAACCAAATAAGAAAGCTAGAGATAGAGCGGCATGATAGACATAAAGCTATAAAAGGGAAAGAAGATTAACGCGGAAAAGAGAGTTATTTCAATAGGAGTTATATCAACTAGAACAATTTTTGTTGGAGGTGGAAGTTCAAAACTTGCGTGAAGGATTTAGAGATCAAGTGATTTGGAGGGTTAAGTCTTGGCGGTAGAGTCGGCCGAAGGACACTAAAGCAAGCCTTTATATGTCTCTAAAAAACAAAATTTTTTATTTAATAAAAAAACTTCAAATCTTTTTTAATTTAAGAAAAAATCACACCTTTTAATATTCTTATGTTGCAAATTATTTAATATTTTTTTTGGTACAACTAAATTGGTTAACGAAGGTAGAGATGAGATAAATATTAGTTATAAATTGGAAAATCATAAGATAAAAAGTGAGCGCGAAATATTAATTATAAATTGAAAAATAATGAGACGAGTAGTGAACATCTTGTTAATATGAGTTATCGAAGCGGTACAATGTATGCACACTATTTTCTTCTTCAACCAAAACATGAAATGTTTTACATGAGTTCTTGATGTTGCCGTATAACCGTTGAAATGTCTTATTTCATTTTTTTTGAAAAAATATTGAGAAAATAGATTTGAAAATTTCATTAATTCTGCTAAATTTTTTTTTATAGTTATTAAATAAAATATTAATAATTTATTTATTAAATTTTGAAAAGACTCCATCTAATAATTTTGCTTTAGGCCTCATAACATGTTGGGCCGACTCTGCTTCGAGGCTATATTCGGACTATTAGCTTTTGTACCCCCCATTTAAACTTGTACCCCCCAATTAAATGTTTTTTGAATGAAATACCCAAAATAACCTTAAAAAAATCAGTAAAAGTCAAAATAACAAAAAATCAAAATAGTTGTACCCCCACACTTGAAAAATCCAGAAAAGTGAGTTTTGCTGAAAAAACCGGAAATTTCAAGAGGAATGAAATTTTCGGTAGTTCAAATTGCATAACGGAAATTTCAAAAATGAAATTTCCGGGAAGGTTCACCGGAAATTTGAAAAATCCGGTATATATTTTCAATATCGGAAATTTAAAATTTTCAGATGCCTTCCCGGAAATTTCATTTTTGAAATTTCCAGTATGCATTTTGAACTACCGAAAATTTCAAATTTCCGGTTTGTGTACCGGAAATTTCATTCCTTTTTGAAATTTCTCGTACATTGTGTAATTCTTTTTTTATTTTTATATAATTTTTAAAATTTTTTTTATTGAATTTTGTTAGTGAGGACTAGAGGAGCAAAAACTGACGGTGATCATTCTCGAGTTCGGCCTCCTACACAATCAAATAGGAGAGCTGGTGTTGAGAAAAGGAGAAAGATAAATGAGGAAAGGCAGGCGCCCCAGGATGAGCAGCCCTAGCAAAATCCTGTGTTTGATGCAGAACAGGATGACCAGCCCCAACAAGATCATGTGTTTGATGTGTTGAGATAAAATCTCAATTTAATGTTTTGATGAAAACAAACAAAAAGTTAATTAAGAATTCTAATTATGATTCTAAGTGTTTTGGTATTTAACATGTGCATTTGAGTGTGATAAAACAAAATAGGTATCAAAGATCACAAACCAAAAGATCAATCTTAAGCAGCAGATCAATCTTAAGCAGCAGATCAATCTTTTGATGCAGCAGATCAATCTTTTGATGCAGCAGAACAATCTTCACAGTAGATAATCAATCTCCACATAATTTGATCAATCTTGGAAGCCACATTCAGCTTATACTCTCATAATAGATCAGCAAAAGAACAATAAAAATCACACTCATTTCAGAATTTGAAGAATCAAGTTATGCTTCAATAAAGGCATAATACAAAGATCATTCTTCATATAAAGCAAGTGCAAGTACAAGGCTACAAGTATTGAAGTACACTACTGATTTGAACTATTCTAAAGCCTGCACACATGACAGAAAAGCATGTACTCAAGGCTGACATACTGTCACAAATCATAAAGTACAATGCTGTTTCATAACAGAGCAAAAGATCAATCTTTTGATGCAGCAGAACAATCTTAAGCCATGACAGATTTTCCAACAGCTCTTTTATGACAGCTGGTCCTTTTCCAACGGCCATATTAGTTGTCCTAAGCCTTCTTAGAGTCTATAAATGCAGCTGCAAGTTGAAGAACAAAATAGAACAATCAGCACAAAGCAAAAGATCAATCTTTTTGATCATACTCAAGTGTCTCAATCCCTTTTCTTATAGCTTGCTGTTTTGTTTTAATTTCTGTGTTGTAATCATTCACAATAGATGTCCATCCACATAATATATTTCTCAAACAAGATTTGAGTAAATATCAAATTCTAAATAGCCTCAAAATCACCACTTTGTAACTCAAGGTTGCTTTTTCAAATCTTGAGTAAGTTGCAAAATCCTTTCACGTTTGAAAGACAGCTTGTTAAAGTCTTTACAAACAGTAAGGTAGAAATCCTTTCTAGGTAGAAGGGTAGGAATTGTGTAAAGATCAAGATTGATCCATGAAAGCCAAGAAGGATCTTGGTTTGAACACTTGGTGAAAAATCTCACGGTTGTGAGAACTGGACGTAACCCGGATTGGGTGAACCAGGATATATCCTTGTGTGATCTCTCTATCTCTATCTCTATTTATTTTATGCTTTACAATCAGTTTTCATTTTGGTAAAATTGATATTGCTGTTTTTGTAAACTAAAGATTGATCTGCTACAAAGTTAAGATTGATCTTCTGAGTAAAGACTGATCTTCATCATTGTAAAGATCAATCTTAACCTGAGATCTAAATTTTTAAAACAGAATTTTTAAAAAAGGAGACAATTATAATTCAAACCTCCTTCCTTATAATTGATATTTTTACTTCAATTGGCATCAGAGCTTGGTCTCAAAAGTTCAACACCTAACAAGTGTTAGAGAAAAGATCTAAAAAATGTCAAAAGATATGTGTACATTGCTGAAGGAGGGTCATCATATAGACCACCTTATTTTGGTGGCATAGACTACTATTTCTGGAAAAGAAAAATGCAGTTGTTTTTGAAATCTCAAGATACAGGAATGTGGCACATCATTAAAGGTGGAGATTTCGTACCAAGAGTCGACCAAAATGATTCAACCTCTGCTGAAAAAAAGGAAGCAGATTGGACAGCAGAAGAAAAATCTAAGGTACTCCTAAACTCTAAAGCTCAATTATTCTTATCGCGTGCTTTGAGCATAGAAAAATGCGAAAGAGTTGATGAATGCAAGACTGCTAAAGAAGTATGGGACACATTACAAACTCATCACGAAGGAACAAGCCATGTAAAAGAAACAAGGATTGATATAGGCATAAGAAAGTTTGAACTCTTTGAAATGAGTGAAGGAGAAACTATTGATGAGATGTACTCAAGATTCACAACCATTGTAAATGAAATGCGCTCTTTAGGGAAAGCATACTCAGTACAAGACAGAGTCAGAAAGATCATGAGATGTCTTCCAATAATATGGAGACCAATGGTGACAGCCATAAGCCAAGCAAAGAATCTTGAAGTATTGGGGCTAGAGGAACTGATTGGAACATTACGAGCACATGAAGTGCTGCTACAAGAAGATAAACCAATCAAAAAGGCCAAAGTAATAGCTTTGAAAGCATCTCAAGAAAGTACACCATTACAAATATATGAGGACTCAGAAGAAATGGAACAAGAAGATGTTGATAAAGAGATAGTTTGTCTTACAAAGAAGATACAAAGAATGTTGATAAGAAGGGATCAAATCAAAAAGGGATTTCCAGATAAAAAGGAATTCAAAACTGAAATAGATAAAAGCAAAATCATTTGTTTTGGCTGCAACAAACAAGGACATTACAAAACTGAATATCCATTTAACAAAAATGTGCCAAAGAAATTTCCCTTAAAAAAGAAGTCAATGATGGCAACCTGGGATGATTCTGATGAATCAGAAACAGATGAACCTGAAGAAGCAAACCTGTGTTTGATGGCAAACATTGAAGAACCAGAGGTAAATTTTGAACCATGTCTTATTTGCAAACAAATGGAAATCGAATTTGATAATTTGTTAAATGATTCAAACTTTCTCATTCAAAAATGTAGTTCTTTTAAAGAAAAATTTCACAAAGAAAAAGAAGAGAAAGAAAAGATTCAGATCATGAATGATAAACTTAAAGAAATCATTCAAAATCTGAAGGATTCCAACTTTACAAATCTGGAAACAAAAAAACTAGAAAGAAAAGATCAATCTTTACAGACAAAGAACGATCTTTTCAAAAGCCAAGATCAATCTTTACAGACAAAGAACGATCTTCTCAAGGCTGAAGTTGAAACTCTTAAAAATGATTTAAAAAACTTTATTAAGGCAACATAAACATTTCAGAAAATCATGGGATCTCAAGTAGGGATTTTTGATAAAGTTGGGCTTGGTTTTGACAAAACTCAAAAAACCAAAATGTATGAAACTTTCTTTGTTCCTGAATTGAGAGAAGAAAAATGCAAAATCAAATGTTCATATTGTAACAAAATTGGTCATTTAGAATTTGCATGTTACTTTAGAAAAAGGGATATAAAAAACAAAAATAGAAGAAACCTCAAAACAGAAAATCATTTGACAGTAAAAGAAAATTTTTCTAAGAAACTAAAAGAACGATCATTAGATCAATCTGAAGGCTTATCAGAAACAGCCAACATTCAGTCTTTTAAACCAGTTTCAAAAAGAGGTTCTTCTCAGTCTAAGATTGATCATTCTAAGAAATCATGTAACAATATAAAACCAAATTTCAAGGCTAACTCCCAAGGACCCAAACAAATATGGGTACCAAAATCATTACTAACTTGTGATGCAGGAAAATCATCCAATAATCAAGAAAGAACGTTGATACATAGACAAGGCATGCTCAATACGCATGAATGGAAAAGAATGATGCCTCATCTCATTACAAAAATTTGGAGTGTCTTTAACCCTTTGAAACATTAACAAATCAAAGGTACATGTATCATCTTATTTCGCTTCCATGTATGCGCTTATTATCATGTTCAAAATTAAAATGTTGTCTCTTATGAAAGATGACAAAGAGCATAGTGGATTTCTCCTTGTATTCTGATTTTTTTTATTTAAAAAAAGGGGATATTAATTCTATAATATTCAGGGGGAGTCTATTCATTGTTTTTTATCCTTTGTATTCTCCAACCTTTTTGTGTTGACAAAAGGGGAGAATTATTTTAGATTTTATGTTTAGATTTTATGTTGGTTCAAAAATCTGAAGCATATTTTGAGGGGGAGCCTTTAAAGCTCTCTATTATTAAAATTAGAATCAAAATTAAAATCTAAATTAACATGTTTGTCATCATCAAAAAGGGGGAGATTGTTGAGACAAAATCTCAATTTAATGTTTTGATGAAAACAAACAAAAAATTAATTAAGAATTCTAATTATGATTCTAAGTGCTTTGGTATTTAACAGGTGCATTTGAGTGTGTTAAAACAAAATAGGTATCAAAGATCACAAACCAAAAGATCAATCTTAAGCTGCAAATCAATCTTTTGATGCAGCAGAACAATCTTCACAGTAGATAATCAATCTCCACATAATTTGATCAATCCCGGAAGCCACATTCAGCTTATACTCTCATAATAGATCAGCAAAAGAACAATAAAAATCACACTCATTTCAGAATTTGAAGAATCAAGTTATGCTTCAATAAAGGCATAATACAAAGATTATTCTTCATATAAAGCAAGTGCAAGTACAAGGCTACAAGTAGTGAAGTACACTACTGATTTGAACTATTTTAAAGCCTGCACACATGACAGAAAAACATGTACTCAAGGCTGACATACTGTCACAAATCATAAAGTACAATGCTGTTTCATAACAGAGCAAAAGATCAATATTTTGATGCAGCAGAACAATCTTAAGCCATGACAGATTTTCCAACAGCTCTTTTATGACAGCTGGTCCTTTTCCAACGGCCATATTAGTTGTCCTAAGCCTTCTTAGAGTCTATAAATGCAGCTGCAAGTTGAAGAACAAAATAGAACAATCAGCACCAAGCAAAAGATCAATCTTTTTTATCATACTCAAGTGTCTCAATCCCTTTTCTTATAGCTTGCTGTTTTGTTTTAATTTCTGTGTTGTAATCATTCACAATAGATGTACATCCACAAAATATATTTCTCAAACAAGAGTTGAGTAAATATCAAATTCTAAATAGCCTCAAAATCACCACTTTGTAACTCAAGGTTGCTTTGTCAAATCTTGAGTAAGTTGCAAAATCCTTTCACGTTTGAAAGACAGCTTGTTAAAGTCTTTACAAACAGTAAGGTAGAAATCCTTTCTAGGTAGAAGGGTAGGAATTGTGTAAAGATCAAGATTGATCTATGAAAACCAAGAAGGATCTTGGTTTGAACACTTAGTGAAAAATCTCACGGTTGTGAGGACTGGACGTAACCCGGATTGGGTGAATCAGGATATATCCTTGTGTGATCTCTCTATCTCTATCTCTATTTATTTTATGCTTTACAATCAGTTTTCATTTTGGTAAAATTGATATTGCTGTTTTTGTAAACTAAAGATTGATCTGCTACAAAGTTAAGATTGATCTTTATCACTGCAAAGATTAATCTTAACCTGAGATCTAAATTTTTAAAACAGAATTTTTAAAAAAGGAGACAATTATAACTCAAACCCCCTTCATTGTAATTGATATTTTTACTTCATGATGATGAACATGATCAGCAGCAGCACCAGATTGATGATGAACATGGTCAGCAGCAGCAGCCTGAAGAACCCATGTTTCCTGGTGGTCCTTATGATCTTTCTGTCCTTAAAGATTATGAGCATCATATTGCAATTAATGTGTGGAATGGACAGGTTAGTAAATAATTTATTTTATTACATATTATAATATATTTGTAGTATAGGTTATTTTATTACACATTATAATTTATTTGTAGTATAAGATTATAATATATTTGTAATTGTGTGTTATTTTTAATTAAACAGGATAGACGTACCTTGAAAGTTGTTTCGAATGACAAAAAGCAAGACAAATTCATATCAGATATCAATTACCTACTCAAATAGATCATTGGATTAATATATCTGGATTACGTCATCTGAGAAGATGTAGTTTGCATATGATTGACGGTAATATGATATCTGCTTTTGCTGAGAGATGGCACGCAAAGACTAGTTCATTTCACCTGCCATTCGGTGAAATGACTATTACTCTTGACGATATCAGGGGTCTTTTGAGCATCCCATGTATTGGAGAGTTTTTCACACCTCCCGCAAATGTCAATGAAGATTTGGCAATTGCTGCTGCTGTTGAGTTGTTGGGAGTTGCATATGATGAAGCTGTCACTGAGACTAGGACCAATAGAGGGGCCTCGTATAGTTTTGAGTGGTTGAAAGAGGTATTTTTTAAGAAACTTCATGAAGGAAGATATGACTATGCAGCGAGGGCATACCTACTTCATTTGGTAGGGTGTACCATTCTGGCTGATAAAAGTTTTACACTTGTATCTGCAAAATATCTCTTTCTGTTTCAAGATCTTGATAGTTGTGGTAAATGGGCATGGGGACCAGCTGCACTTGTTGTGTTATATGACTATCTTAGAGATAGTACATTGCCTGCAACCAAACAGATTGGAGGATATTTATCTTTATTTCAGGTACTATTATATTTATTATACTTATCATTATTTTTTTAATTATTTCATCACCTTAATAATTTTACTACATTTCAATTAATTACAGACTTGGATTTATGAACATTTTCCTGATATTTGTAAACGGGATATGGATGAGCATATTTCCTCGATGCCACAGATGTTTCGTTGGACTGCAAAACAAACATCTGGAAACGTTGCATATTACAGGACAAAGTTGGATGCTTTGAGGGATACTGATATTATCTGAGCACCGAATTACGATGAGAACGCTGTGACACGATTTCAGTCTGTGTCATTGTTTACAGGATACATTCATTAGTGTTCCATGATGGTTCCGTATTTACCAGAGAGGTGCATACGACAGTTTGGATATACTCAACACATTCCTCCTACACCACCGTAATTGTTCAGTGAGACTCACACAAATTTTGTCTAATCGGTAACTTGTCAAAAAAGTGTATCACTAACATACATTCATATTTATCGTATGTAATTATTATGCACCGAAATATAATATAAAAAAATTATAAGTTATGAAGATATTTAATCATATTTTACTAAATAGAAAGGTGGTGGTGGTGGCATTATTGTGGGTCTATTTGAAAATGAGGTTCTTACAATTGTCGTTATGAATGTTTTTGTTTGTGGTACAAATGGTTTATCAATGTTTTTGTTTGTGGTACAAATGGTTATCAATGTTTTTGGTGTACATTGTAGCACTTCTTGTGCCACTTTGATATTAATATAGTTTCTTTGCTTATTCAAAAAAATAAAAGGTTAGGAATGAGGAACTAAAACAAAGTGGAAGCATGTTCCACTATCATTCTCCATTTTCATATGGCACGCCAAGCTTATCTTGGAGAAGGGTTTTCAACATGATGACTCAACCTTTGAAGCTCTTTCTTGCAATTCTTAAAAAAGGATTCCAAAATAATAACAAAAATAAAGATTACCTAATATAATAATGGGTGGCGGGTTCGAGATGAAATATCCATTAAGGGGCTCGCCACAACATCACCTTAACTCATTAGGATTTAGGGTGTACAAACCATACCATGAATGACTTATTTCAGTACTTAGTTTAGTTTTGATTTGAATTGGACATTATTTCATAGATAGTAAATTTGTTCACAAAGCAAAGGCTTCAGAAACCAAGTCAACAACTAAACGAGATTTAGGTTATACAAACGTTTGCTCTTCAAGGAGATATCACAAATTAAAAGTTGGTGAACTTCTTTTCTTTCAAACTTTCCACAGTCTCCTTGAGACTCACTTCCAAAGGAGTAAATTCAATTCCCAAGCTCTTTGCCTTTTCTTTGGAAACCTGATAGGTAGGCACATACGGCTTATCGTCTGCACACCTGTTAAAATTGTTGACAGTGAAAATTGTATTAGAAAAATCTAAACAAGTAAACTTGAATTATTGAAATTATATGAATTTAAATACAGAAATAGACAGGATGAATCATGTAGGACTTATGTTATAGTAACCATTAACCTATAATTTTGGCATATTAAACAATATTTGTAGGATTTACACATTTTAAGTTGCTATACTTGGCCTTATTGTAGAAACTCATAATTCTAGCAATGAATCCCAAATGAAACGTTCAGTATATAAATTAGCAATTTAACATAACATTAAATCTATAGAAGACATAAAAATAGAGGAAGGTGCAAATCATCGTGTCATTCAGGTTACCCAATATGATTGAAGGTGTTAAGTTATTGAAAAAACAAATTAGCAAAAGTTCGGAGAAACCATGTCTTACATACCGGGGTCCAGAATCGGAATATACATTAAATCATGCAAAACAATAGAAGCTATACTGAAGTAAACATAATTAACAGAAGGTATATATCGAAAGGTGATCAGGTCTAAGGAACAGGTCATCAAGAAACATAAAGGAGCCTGCCAACTCCCATTCATCCACATAGATGCGCAAAAAAAGAACAAAATCAAAATAATCACTTGGTCCACATACATTTGGTACCATTAACTGATATGATAGAGAACATATCAATTAGAGGACAAATAGATATTAAGTTTCAAGACTATCTTCCTACTTTGGTTGTTAACTGATATAGATAGAGAACATATCAATTTCCTCCACATTGTTGTAGCATGGTCAAGAGTCGACATTGTGTAGTTCTTTAAACCCCACCTCTCATGAGACGAGTAAACAATGAAATTAATTGTCCCTTTATCATAGAGAATATCCTTTCATACATTAACATCATTACAGCTAGCTCCAATAATTAGAAGGTGATGCACTCACCACATCTGTGGGGACCTTAGATTGATAATATGTAAAAGCTAGAAAATTACTATTCTATCTATTTATAACCAGTTATACAGTTCCCTTAATTTCTTATTCCTTATTTTGAGAGATTCACTCTTAGATATAAACTTGTACAATCTTGTTAGGTAAAGCAAGTCACATATTCTAAAATATTCAACTCATTCATTGACCTCTCAATTGTTGAATGTTTGCTTCATTTTTTCACTTAATTGCCTTTTTCTATATGCATTAAATAAACAACCCTGAATCAAATATTATTGCCCTGAATCCTTTCATTTTTTAGCACTGAATAGAGTTTCAAACAGGTAAATAAAGCATTAAAACAGAGCAGGCTACAACAGATAAAAATTTGCATTCATATACACAAAATTATGCAATCTAGAAATCTGGAAAATTACTAATCTTACTTCTCTGGGAGTTGTAACGAAGGGTAATGTTGACGTAAAATCTTAACAATTTCTGAGTGGTGCACTACTCTCTCAACCAAACAATATCTTCCACTAGCTGAAGCATTTTCATATGCCTGAATATGAGCATTTGCAACATCTTTAACATTGACCCATCCAAAACTAGCATTTGCAAATGTTTGTGCTCCTGCATCAATCAAGGTAGTGACATGACAGATCTATTATTATCAAACAAAAGAGAAAAATCTCTGTCCTGTGGAAGACAAATATAATTGAAGCACATAGGAACTGCCAATATTTGTTAAAATAACAACAAAATAAAACTCAAACCAACCATCGACATATTGGGGAAAAAATCAATGACATGAATTCAAAATACATAAGTCGTAGAAGATTAAACAACAACCAAACCAGAAATAACATAAAATAGACTCTCATCCAGCCCAACAATAACAGTTAGTCTGTTTAATAATTAAACAATGATTAACACCAAGCTAGAAATAAAAGGAAACAGACTCTCATCCAACTCAACAATAATTGTTACAATTAAAATGCACATAGTTTGAATGTAAAAACAGATTTCAGTATTGTATTTTAAATTCCACTTCAACATTTTCTGTTTGCCTATTCAGTATTCATATTGATAGATTCAGAAAAGTCATTACACTAGAAAATAGAGTTTTGTACAACATAGTGAATTACATGTAAATAGTAAAGTAATTACCATTAACCAAGTTTAAAACTGCAGCAGCACTTGTGTTTAGAACTGGTTGCAAGAGAGGCCCTATGACCATTGCTGGGTTAATAGTAACCATGTCAATGTTATTTTCTCTTACAAATTTCCAGGCAGCATCTTCAGCCAATGTCTTTGACACCACATACCACAACTGAAAGAGAATAATATTAGGTTTAATTTTTTTTTAAAAAAAAAAAAACTGTTTGAAATTAGGTCACTACACCAAATCAAAATTCAAATGCGCACACACATACATTTGATTTAGCACAGAAATCAGGATCAGTGAACCAAGTCTCATCGACTACTACATCGGGAGTTCGAGGCTTTCCATTGTATGCAACAGCAGCAATTGAAGAGGTTAAAACAACACGTTTCAGAGATGAAGATTTTACACATGATTTCAGAACATTCAGGGTTCCTTTCACAGCAGGATCAATTAATTCAGCCTAAAATAAGGAGTGTGATTATTATGTTATAAAAAAAAAGGACATAGATGGAAATATTTATTAGGAATTGAAATACCTGAGGATCCTTAACATCATGATAGAACGGAGATGCAGTATGAAATACACCATAACAGCCTTCAACGACAGAATCAAATGAACCTTCTTCAAGTAGATTTGCCTTAAACACTTTCAATCTCTCTTTAGCACCGTCAAGTTTGAGCAAGTGATCGACCTTTTTCGGATCATCTGCAATATTAATTTTATTCATAATTATGAGGGATTGAGAACAGTGTTGAGAACAAAACAGAATGAAGGAAAGAGAGAAATGGAAACAAACTTGGATCGCGAACGGTGGCTTTGACAGTATAACCACGATGGAGAAGCAATTTGACGAGCCATGAAGCGATATAACCAGAAGCACCAGTTACGCAAACCACCTTTCCTGCGAGGTTGCTCATTCTCAACTCCCTCTCTATCTGTTGGTTGCTGATTACTGCCACTTTCCGTATTTATAGTAAAATATCTTACACTATTACTGAAATATGTATAAATTGTATTCAATATTACCTTCTCATATTTTAAAATAATTTAATAGTATTTAATAAAAGATATATTCAAAAACAAGATTTTTTCAATCTCAAAATAATTGTTATATTTGTAAAATATTATTTGTCCTAAATAATTATCGCTTTTGATTTTTGTTGCAACTGAAAATAACTTAATAGTTTGTATGGGTAGTTTTGTAAAATCACAATTCGCTTTCATTCATTTATCATATTTTCTTAAATTATGTGAAATGTCAACTATAGCGATTATTTTGGGATCAATGGAGTAATAAATATATATTAAATTTTTTTAAAAAAGTCTTAAAAAATATTTGTTCAATTCTTCTATATTCATTCATTCTAACTATCAATGCAGTTCAGTTGGTAGTGAGAATGAATGAACAAATGTACTTATTCTAGAGGCAAGAAGATTGTGAATAGCAATGTCAATAATTAGGGTCATATTCTATTTTTTTTAGATTTAATTGCAGTTTTAGTCCTATATTTTTGTTAGTTCACTAAAACGAGCCCCTTATTTTCAAATTTTGAATGTTTGGTATCTCCTTCAGATTTTGAAATTAAAAAATGGTGATACACATATTTTAATCAGGTCACATGTGATATAATGATGTTGAATGATTAACATCCATGATATTGCCATAAAATCCTATCAAATTTCATATCAACTTTAAAATATATTGCATCACCATTTTTTTAATTCAAAAATATATGAGAAAGCGGTCAAAACTGTCAAATTTTAAAATAATAACTAATTTTTATGAATTAGTAAAAAAAGTAAGAAGACCAAAACTGTAGTAATTGAACCTTCTTTCTAATTATTACATTTGCAGGAAAATTTTGTTTATAATTAATAGTAATTTTCAAAGTTCAACACAACATTAATAATTCATTTGAAAATAATATCTTCAGTTATTTATTGTAAAAATAGATAAATATACGATACGAAAAAGATAACTAATGGAATAAAAAATAATAAATTTT
>JBBPBR010000006.1:406582-420497 GCA_037974775.1 Cicer pinnatifidum | reverse complement strand
ATTTATAAGGTATTTAATTTATTTATCAAATAAATATATTATTATATCAAAAATTTATAAGTATTTATATATTAAATATGTTTTATTTATTTATCAATATATAAAACCAAAACCTTTGAAAATATGGGAAAAAGTGTTTACATCTTTTTTTTTTTAAAAAAAGCACTATAATAGGATCAGGTATTTTAAAGCGGTTTTTTAAAAAGCGATGTTATATGGTCTTTATAGTTTTTTAAGTATATGCGTATAAAATTTAATTGGTTTCTTAACTACGTTTGTCACCCTCCCTGCAAACCCTTCTCTCTCTGCGAAACCCTCCTCTCCATGCAAACCCTTCTTCTCCGACGCAACCCTTCCATGCGAAATCCGTAACCCATATCTCACATGCTCCATGCAAATCCTTCTCTGTGTTAGGTTCTTTGTGCGACCATTGCCATCGCAAATGTATATGTATGAACCCTTCAACACGAATTTGAACCTAATATCAAAAGATTTTTAGGGTTCTTGATTTTGGCAATGCCAACATAATAATCGTCTCTCTAAATAAAAAAGTCTATGCTCAAACCGAGGAAACATAATCTTTAGAATCTCTTGAATGGTTGCTAGAGTTACATAATAAATCCCTTAGTAAAAGACATTGAGTTATGTTGGCTACGTGAAGTAGTAAAAGACGCCGAGTTACAAAATAAATCCTTCAGGTACTCTATTTGATTTCTTTGTTGTTGGATATTATGGTGTGAAATTATGTGAATCATATTGGTCGAACATGCCCTGTTTAGGAAAATTAGGAATAGTGATATTATTGGAGTAATTCAAATTGTATGATTGATTAAGGAGTCCTAAGTGTGATTCCAAGGCTCTGCCAACAGGTTAAAATGTATGCATGTTCTAAGATTGAAAACCAATTAATTATATTAAATTTTGGCAGTGTTTGACGCTTTGTCTATGGAATAGAAATATTGAATTTTGTGTTGGTCTCTAAAATTAAGTGTTTGATGCTTTCTCGAATACTATGTGTTGAAAATCAATTAAGTGTTTGATGCTTTCTCTAATGTTGAATTTCCTCTAATGTTGAATTTCGTGTTGACCTATCAAATTAATTTTGTGTTGAAGCAAATAGAAATATTAAATGTACTGCACTAAATTTTTTTCTAAGTGTTGAAAATATTTTTTTTTACTTAATTGTTGTCATAAGTCTAATAATAATAATAATAAAAATAGTAATAATAATGATGATAATAATAATAATAAAAGCATTATTTGACAACCCGTTAAAAATAAATGGCTTAGGTGAAAATGCCACGTTACCCACTTTCGGCTTAACTTCCCCACTCTTCCCCACTCCTCCTCACTCTTGGCTTAACGTTCTCCACTCTGGCTTAACGCTATCCACTTTTCCCCACTTAATATCACATTCCACACTTTCCCTGTTTAATATCACATTTCTCATTTAATAATACGTTCCCTACTTTCCCCTCACATAATACTACGTTCTCCATTTTACTCATTTAATATATGTTCTCCACTTAATACCACGTTACCCATAAAAATGAAATAAATAAAAAACGGATGCCTTCCATTTCAAAAACGTTCTGCGATGTAGAGAAAAGGATTTAGGAGAGTAGAAGAGGGAAACCATTTTGATAGAAAAGGCAACCACAAAAGAGAAAAAAGAGGAGTAACCCTATTCCCGAATTTGCTAAATCAGTCTCAGAAAAACATCTATTGCGCATTCGTTAACCGTTAGATCGGGCTGAATTTTGGACAGCAGATTCGCAACATTCAGGTCTACGTTTTCAACGGTCGGATCGGCGAAACGACGTTCAGAGAAGGAGAAATCGTGCTCGCACAACAGCAGGTGTGAAACGAGTGAGGCAAGAGTTTATGAAACCCAATTCTAAATACAACTTTGGTAACGGTAAGGGCATCACTCCATCCGCTTTCCTACTTGAATTATATGTGATATAAATGTATTGTGATGTTGTGTATTGATTTTGTTAATGTGTTATCTTTAAAATGAATATTAATTATAGATGTGTTTAACATGTTCAAATTGTGGAAAATGAATGTTATATGATACATTGTTATAATGATTGTGCTTGACATTGTTGTAGTTATTCAAGGTGATTACTTTGTGTCTAAACTAGTTTGATTTAAGATAAACCTGATGATTTTGGACGCTCTAGCTGAGTGATTTGTATTGTTACTAACAAAAGTGTCTACATTCATGCATTCATAGTTATGTGGTGCGTCCATAATTGGTTGGAGCCCAAAGTTGTGTGGTGCGTCCATAATTGGTTGGATCCCACAGATCCTTGCGGGGATTTTGAGTTAGTAGTGTTGCTTGGAAGGACCCACGAAGCCCTTGCGGGGGAGGTGATATTCCGGAATCATGCATTGACATATAGTCTAACAAATAGATTGTGCATTTTGGTTGATTTGTACTTTTGGCGCGTTGTGATTTTTAACTGTTAAATGAAATATATGATTTATTTATATTTTTACTATAACAACTTTATATGCATGCATATTTTTTCCGTGTTTGTTATTTGGAGATGACCCTTACATTTGACAGGACGTCACATATAGTATTATTTGAGTGAGTAATGTCACGATCAACCCAATAGGAGAAATGCGAGGAAGTACAATAGCATGCAGTTGGAGGCTCCGAGATGCTTTTGTGCTGGGGTTAGACTTGTTGGGTGAGTTTTCCACAAGTTCAAAGTTTATGACCAACTAGGATTTATGTTTGGGTAGTAAAACGTCGAGATTTTTAACTCTATGAGTTTCTTTTGTTTAATGTATTAAATTTATTTTTAGTAACTGCAAATACTCTGATTTATTATTTTTTGAAATATAATTAAAATAGTTGGTAAATGATTTTAAAGTAAATGAGTATTTAAGATAATCATAAATAAATAAAAATGAATATTTATTTTTACGTTTAGAATTTCGTTAGTTAATGTCTCGAAAAAGCGGGATGTTACAAATTACAAGTTTTCTACTAATCGATTAGGAAATCGATTGCATGAATAAACTAGTGAATCATTTATCAGAAACATATTGCATAATCGATTGACACATCGATTTTGAATAAATATCTAAGTTACTGGGACATGTCAAGTCGATTGACAAATCGATTGGAGTAAATGTCTGAGTATCAGTTTCTGATATATGCATTAAAGGAATCGACTGAGTAATCGATTGTTTTGATCTCGTTGTTTGAACAAAACAAGTATAATCGATTAGTCAATCGAATCTGATACAAACTGAGTATCAGTTTCTGATATATGCATTAAAAGAATCGATTAGGAAATCGATTAGTTCATCTATTTTCAAGATTCAAGAAAAACAAGATACGCGATAATCGATTGGGAAATCCATTAAGCTGGTAATACATATTAATGAAATCGATTGGGAAATCGATTTGCCAAAAGTTTTTCTGAAACTATATAAACTTTATCAATCACCATTTTCATAACAGTTAATACATTTTGAAAGAACTTAAAGTTTTCATTGGGTACTCGAAAATTACACTTTGAGAGAAACTGTTATAACTCACAAATATCAATTGGCAAAATACTTAGAGTGTGAGATTTGTGTGATTGGATAAAGTGTTCTTAGTTCTTAGTTCTTTTTGTAACAAACAAACTTTGTAAAAGAAAGTGTGGAAAATCCAGTATTGTAAAACTGGTGGTTATCTTTTAGGGTGTGTGATCATCTAAAAGAAACCTCAACCTGATCTTGCTAGAGCTTGGCGAGTAGCTCTTAAGGATAGGTTGGTATTTGTAGTAATGTGAGGTTGAGTTAGATGTATAGGCAGTGAGGTGCTGGAAAGTCTGTAAAAATACTCAAATCATTACTAGTGAAGGCTGAAATCTTTGAGTGATTTCAGGACTGGATGTCGACTATCGAATCGATAGTCGAACCAGTATAAAAATCCCTGGTGCACACTTTTCTATCTCTAAACTCTTTATATTGATAATGCATGTGTTCTTGTATGTTTGTTCTTGAATGTTTGTTTTGAATAAGTTCTGAATATATTACTGTTATGTTCTTGAATGTTTGTGAATCTCTGTCTTGAATAAGTTTTGAATCTATCATTGTTAAATTGGAATTAATATTAAACAAGTTGGTTTTAATATTACGTTCATCACTTAGAAAGAAATTGTATAATTTGGTCAATAATCTTGTGTATAACTTTCTAAGGATAGATGCCATTTATACCAACAGCTAAAACTGAACATCTGTATTCGACTACGAGATGGCATAGCCGAATACAAAACCAAGTCAATGACAAAATTCACACATTTGAATTCGAATACAACAATGTGTATTCGAATACAAGCTTCAAAATTCAAATAAAATTGAACGTTACAAAGAGGTGTATTCGACTACACTTCTGTTGTAACCAAATACAACTGCGAAACAATGCAATGTTGTAGTTAAGAATCAACCTTGATCATTGCATATGTTCATCAAACCTCTAGGAACGATTATCACTGATCTGAAGTGATGTTTAAGGACTATAAATACTTCATAGCTTCAGATTTAACGATGAACACTTTTTCAAAATCTTTTCATCAAATCTACTACCGAACTTATAACAACTTTGAACAATTTTCTGAAATATTCTCAAAGTTATATTTTTATATTTCAAGTACATGCACTAAATTTTCATATCATTGAGAAAGGTTCTCTGGTGTACTTGAAATAATATTGGATTGATATCATCGTACAAACTATTATACTCTTGTTCTTAGTCAAGATCATTGCTGAAAAATCATTGAAGTTATTGTATTGTTCTAAAGAAAGTAGTCTACTTTCTTCAAATATTCTAAACTAAGATAATGGTGTTCTATCTTAGATAGTGCGTTAAAAGTTTGTAGCAGAAGTCTTAGGGTGGGATTTGTACTTATTATAACAATAGTGGAAAAATCTATTGTGGTGTGCAAGAGTACTGGATGTACCATTGGTTGTAAGGGCACCCATGATAATATTGTTGTGTTCTTTATTTTTCTGCTATTTACTTTTTACCATACACTATCCTAATCATAAAAATCGTCCACTAAGTCTTTAAAAATTAGAAAAGTTTTAAACACCTAATTCACCCCCTCTTAGGTGCGCCTCTGTTCTTACAATTGGTATAAGAGCAGGCTTTGGTAATTTTCTCCTTGATCTTTATTCATGGCTTCTGCACAACCAATTTTGAGAGACGATGGTAGTAGCAATAAACCACCTTGCTTCATTGGAGAACATTATGGCTTTTGGAAGATACACATGCAGACATATCTTGAGGCACAAGGAGATGATATTTGGGATGCAGTAGAAAATGGTCCCTATGTTCCAAAAATAGTGATCGACAATAAAGAATAAACAAATATAAAAGCCTCATGGACATATGGTGATAAAAGGAAAGTGTTGTTTGATAAAAAAAGGCCAAAAACATGTTACAATCGACACTTGGAATTGATGAACTCTTTCGCATATCTCATTGCAAAACTGCTAAAGAAATCTGGGATACTCTTGAAGTAACTCATGAAGGAACTATTGAGGTATAAAGTTCTAACATCCTAGAGAATCTATTCCGGACTTGCAAAAAAGATTTTCTCATCTGACCAACCACTTGAAGACATTTGAGAAAATCTTCACTAATGACGAATTGAACCTCAAAGTTTTAAGATCATTATCAAGGGCTTGGCAATCTAAAGTGACAACGATTTCTGAAAAGAAAAGCCTATCAAAGATGTCTCTTTCTGCACTTTTCGAAAAACTTCAAGAACATGAAATCAAGCTTGGAAGGCTAAAAAAGAATGAAAGTCAAGAAAAGAAAACAAATAACATTTCCTTGAAAGCAGAATAAAAAGAGCAAATCAATAATGAGAATTCAGATGGAGATGAAAACATCACTTTCCTTGTAAAGAAATTTGGTAAGTTCCTTAAAAACGATAAAACTTTTAAAAGGAAAAGTTTCAGGAAGAAGGATGTTTCCACTTCAAGCCAAAACTTCACTTGCTTTGAGTGTGGTAAGCAAGGACACATAAAGGCAAAGTGTCCAAATATTGTCAAGAAAAATGCTCTAAAAAAGAAAGAACTCATAAAGGCCTATAAAACATGAGAGGACAATGAAGAAAATTCATCTTCAGATTCAGGAAGTGACAAATGTGCAAATGTTGCCTTGATTGCATCAGACCAATCCGACGAAGAAGAAGATGTTAGTAACATATACTCTTCTCATAATCATGATACTAGTAGTGAATTAATTATAGAGTATAATGATTCTCAAAATGCAATTAAAGAATTACTTCTGGAATTTAAAAATTTGTTCAAAATAGTGTCAACTCAAAAGAAACAAATTTCATCTCTTAAAAGAGAAAATTGACACTATGGAAAAAGATTCTTAAAGATCAAAAAATAATTTTACATGCAATCATTGTGATTCTCTTTCTTTCAAAATTGTCCAATTAAATATAATCATTGAAAGATATAAAAGGGACAAGTTGGATTGGAAAATGTTCTTAATATGCAAAGATATTCCAATGACAAGAGTGGTCTTGGTTACTCAAAATTTGATAAATCAAGTATAAATAAAACCATCTTTCTTAAGGTAAGTAACTAATCCAACCAAGATAAAGTTATAACTATGCAAAAAGATCATCATTATTATAAGAAGAATTTTATTCAAAAGAAACCTCATATACATACATATAAAAGTAAATCTACTCCTACATGCTTTTCTGTTGGTTATACTAAGTATTACAATTTAATAATTGTTAAGTGAAGTTAATTACAATTGAGTACCCGTATAAATTACAACACTTATAAATTATATTTATACTCACCATATTTATAGAGCACATATTGTTCTTAATGACTAAATGGATAATTACTTGAAATTATAAAAGCAACACATATAATTTATTACTCTACTTTTGTAATTCTTATAAATTATAATACACATAATTTCTTACTTTAGCCTACTTGTGCCACTATTGTTGTTTATTAATTTTTGTATCTGCTTGTACTGCTTTTATAATTCTACTATGTAAAATATGTAGAAAAATAGATTCCGATGATGATTGCTCTCGTCAAAAGGAGGAAAATATCACTACTCATATTTATGAAAATGAATTTAAGCGTGGGACGATTATTATATATAATGTCATCAAAGCAAGAAAGTAGTGGAATTAAATTTGAGGTATACTATACTATATTTAGAATTTTTTTTTTAATTTTTTTATCTTTTTTGAAAGAGTGCACTTACTCTATGAGTTTATTAGGTAGGATGAAATCAAAGTGGACAACCAATTGAGCCCAACAGTGCTATGATGGTAAGTTATATTGATGCAGTTGTTCGTCAGAATATCCCAATTAAAATTGATGATTGGAGATATAAAGCGTTGAAAGATGCTAAAGATGTACAAGTAACTTTTTTACTCCACTTATTTGTTAGTTAGCAGTTTTTTTATTGAAATACTTTTACTCAAACTCTTTCTTTAGTTGGTTTGCAGTCAGGTTTTAGTGTTCATGATGTGCGAAAAAAATTATGAACTTAGAGTTGTCGGAAAATTACATAGCTGATTTAGATCTCACTTGACAAAGTACTACTTAAGAGATGCTGATGGAAATTTGAATGTCGAAGCTTTGAAAATATATAATTACTACATATCACCTAAAGAGTAGAGCGCTTTTGTAGTTAATATATATAAATAATGTGTTTGTTCATTACAAAATAATCATATTTATTTGATAATGCTTTACAAGTTTTTCGCGCTCAAAGGGGTTCTACAGTGTCGAAGCATAAGTCAAGAAACATCACATGAGTTCCAGTAAAAGTTTGAAATAATAAATATGTTTTATTTATATACTTTTTAAATTTTTGTTATAGAACTTAATTATATGTCTTTAAAATTTCACTTACAATCAATGCATAACTATATATTACCCTCACCAAGATAACAACATAGACTATAGGTACTATATTTTGCGATTCATGTAGGAGAATATTATTATGAATCAATGTATAATTTCAAAAATGGTACATTATTTTCATTAGACTTTTATTTTCATATATAAACTACCTATATATTTGATTCTAACTTATTTATGTTCAAATATTATATCACACATAGTACTTTGACAATTCCAAGTCAACTTACTTTGGAAGTGATCTAACTGAAATCAAGGAAGACTGGTATCAGTATGTGCTCGAATTGAGAGTTATATAATTTGTTATTAGGTGAGTTTCACATTGTAAATTATTATTTGTATATTTTGTTTGAAATGATAATTATTCTAATTAATTTATTTTATTTTTTTTACAAAGTAAGAAATTGCTATTGATGATCTTGAAAAAACTAAATGTATAGTAGAATATAGAGTTTGAATTAAAAAATTGCTATTGTGTCAATATGTGCATGATGTTGATGATTTTGGAAAAACTAAATGTACACTAGATATAGAGTTTGAATGAAAATAACAACGAGTTTGATCGTAAATGTATATCTTATGTATAATTGAATATTGTTATCGCGTGGCAGAAAAGTGACATCGCTTTTATCTTTAATTTAATAACACCTACGACATCGCTTTTCTAAGAAAAGCGCTATTAGATCTCTACTACAGCGCTTTAAAGACCTATGACATTGTTTTTTTAGAAGAAAAAAGTGTTTTAAGATACCACATTTGACATTGCTTTTTAGAAAAACGCTGTAAAATGAGATACCTACAACAATGAGTTTTCAAAAAAAACCCTATAAAAGCTCTACCTTAACAACACTTTTCAAAACAAGTGCTCTTAAATGTACCTTACAACAACGTTTTTTTAGAAAAGCACTGTAAAACAAGACACCTACAACAACACTTTTTTTACAAAAAGCGCTATACATATCTACATACGACGACACTTTTTTAAAAAAATGTTGTTAAATATCACCTACAACAACACTTTTTTTTATTTTAAAAAATGATGTATCTTTCAACAACACTACATACTATCGTGCTTAAAAGCGTTGTTAAATGCATAAAAAAACGATGTTAAAGTCTATTTTTTGTGTATTGAATTCTCAATGGATATAAATGTATGATGGATAGAAATCTTAGATACAATAGTGTTAGATAATATTATTATATATTAGTAGTAAAGGTAATTAAGACATTTTCATTCTCTTGTATATATAGTTATTGTAACTTTATCAAACCAAGTTTTGGTTAATTTGTTTATGAAAACCTAGTGGATTCCTTCTCTTCTTTCTCTATTCATCTTCCTCTATTCTATGTTTGTGTTTGTTTATCATTGATAACATGATATCAAGGAGCTTTGGTTATTTTTGTACAATCCATTTTGCAGCTGGTACCAATTTTCTCCCTCCGTTTTCGACACAATTTTGTTTAGTTCTTGGTTGACTCTACTATTGACAGATTATCCCTAATTTATTTTGTCTTATTGATTGCATTCGCGTATTTTCCTGTCATTATTTGTTATGGATGGTTCTAAGGATGATCCTCTCTAAATTGTTAGTGTCCACCTCAATAGACCAAATTACTCTTAGTGGAGTTATGTGATGAAAAAAAGTTTGATTGGAAAAAATATGTGGTGTTACATTGATGGAATTTTTGTTAAGCCTATAGATAAAAGGGATGAAACTAAATATGGAGAAAAATTTGAAAATATAGAATGTTAGTAATTCAAAAATCATTACTTAGATTAATAATTTTGTTGAGTTGTATATAGGTGTGCAACTAGCATAATATGATACTGCTAAAAAGATTTGGGATCACTTGAAACATTTGTATGTTCAGTCTAACTTTGAAAAACATTATCAAATCGAAAGTGATATTAGGGCCCTTAAGCAGAACAATATGACCATTCAGGAATTCTATTCGACAATGACTAATATGTGAGATCAATTGGTTCTTATGAAATCAATTGAGTTGAAAGTTGTCAAAGCATACATTGATCAGAAAAAAGAGCAATATCTAGTTTAGTTTCTGATGGCTCTTCATGATTATTTTGAGAGTCTTCTTGGGGGTATTTTGCATCGTTGCACTCTTCCTAATGTTGAATTAGTAATTAGCGAATTGTTGGCATAAGAAAACAGACTTAAGACCAACTATGCTTTGTTAAATATGAGAATTATCTCAACTCTTCCATTTGTTTTTCTCGCTCTTTTTCAAAAAGGAAAGTCTCAAGGGAGAGTTGGACTTGGTAATGATGAATGTTCTTTTTGCAAAGAAAAAGGTCATTAGAAAGCACATTGTCAGAAATTGAGGAAAGTCCATAAGAAAAATTTTAGGAGATCGTTGTCCAATGTTGTTGTTTCTGTTTCTCCTACCATTGGCTCTACTTCTAGTTTTGTATACTCATTCGAGATTTTTTCTAAAATATATGATATTGCAGAATATGGATTCTTGATTTTGGAGCATCTCACCATATATGACATATGATGATAAATTTTTTGTGTATGTGAATCCTACCTCATTCGTGTCGGTTATGAGTGTTGATGGCACTCATATGCCATTAGCAGAAATCGGTTTTATCTCCACAGCTGACTTGTCTTTTTCTGATGTTTTTTATATTTGCTATCTCACTTAAGTCTTGTTTCTATTAGTTAAATATGTGATTTCGATTATTCAGTTATATTTTCTTCCACTTCTTGTTTTGTGCATGACCCACATTCTAGGAGGCTGATTGAGACATACCATAGATAGGGGGACTTAGTTTTTTGGATGACTTGCAAGTCCTAGATATTGGAGCCTCAACAACTACTGTTGACAAATTATCTAGTTTTCGCTTGAATTCTTCGTCTTCTTGTTTTTATTTATGGCATTTATGCTTTCTACATGTTTCTACTTCTAGATTTAAATATTTGACTTATATTTGAGCTTTAGGAAAGTTACAAACCAATGATATTTCAGATTGTTGTGGTTGTAAACTTGCTAAATTTCCAACTTTACCATTTAGTAAAAGTGTTTATGTTTTATATGCACCTTTTGATATAGTTCACTATGATGTTTGGGGTCCATCGCCGATTCTCATCAAATGTGGATCTATATATTATGTTACATTTATTGATGATTACATTTGTTATTGTTGGGTTTATCGTATGAAAAACCAGTCTGAATTTTTTGACATTTATCATATGTTTCATGCTATGGTTAAGACTCAATATAATGTTGTTATAAAATGCTTTTGTTGTGATTTATGTGGTGAATATGCCACTAACAAATTCTTTGAATTACTTGTTTGATTGCACCTTTCACCAAACATTTTGTACTAATACTTCTCAACAAAACTGAGTTGTTGAAAAGAAAGACTGTCACATTATTGAAACTGCTCATTCTCTTTTGTTGTCTGCTTCAGTTTCCAATGAGTTTCGAGGGGAAACAACTCTCACTATTGTCCATGCTATTAAAATAATTTCATTGTTTGTCATATCAGGTTTGTCTCCCTTTGAAAAATTGTATACTTCTATCCTTGATTATTATTCTTTGAAAGTATTTGATTCAACTTGTTATGTTTTTCATCCACAAGTAGAGCATAATAAGATGTCTTCTCGTTTTTCCTTGTATGTTTTTCTTGGTTATGAAGATGGTCAAAAGGATTACCGTTGTTATGATCCTCATGCAAGAAAACTATATGTTTCTCGTAATGTTTTTTTTATCACATCCCTTTTTACTTTGTTTCCTTTGATTAGCAGATTACTAAGAGTTCAAAACTAACCAATATTGATTCGTTTATTCTTAATGATAAATTTTTTAGTGATTGTAATGTTGAGAATTGCTGGAAAAATACCACTACCCCACATGATGACATCCATCTTGTCCCCTCGGTTGTCCAACCACCTTTTGCAATTGTTGATCATCCACCTCCTAGTTACCCCTTTCGTCATTGTAAGTCTACTCAGTTACCTGATTTTGTCTATTCCACTTACTCAACTTTGTTTGCTTCTTTCTTAACCTTAATTCACAATTTGTTTGAGCCTTCTTCTTATAAAGAGGCCACTCTTGATCCTCTTTGATAGTAAGTTATGGCAGAAGTACTTTTGCATTATACAAAATAGATACTTGGGAATTAGTACCTCTTCCTCCTAAAAAGCATGTTGTTAGGTCTCGTTGGATATACACGATCAAAACTAAGTATGATGGGTCAGTTGAGCGCTATAAAGCTTGTCTTGTTGCTAAAGGATTCTCTCAACAATATGGTATGGATTAAGAAGAAACTTTTGCTCCTGTAGCCAAGATGACTGTTATCAGTACTCTTATTGCAATTTCATCTATTCGTCAATGGTATATTTCCTAAATGGATGTAAAAAAATGTCTCTTTAAATGGTGAGCTTCATGAAGAAGTATATATGGTCCATCCATAAGGAGTTTCTCATTATCAAGGGAAAATGTGTAAGTTAGAAAAGACTTTATATGGTCTTAAGTAGGCTCCTCAAGCTTGGTTTTATAAATTCTCTATTGTGATCACTTCTCTTGGTTTTCTCTCTAGTGAACATGATTATGCATTGTTTGTAAGTTCTACTTCTTATGGTTGCATTATACTTTCTTTGTATGTTGATGATATGATTATTCCAAATGATGATGTTAGTGGAATTAATGAGTTGAAATTGCAGTTAGCCAAGTATTTTGAAATGAAGGACATGGGAAACTCTTCGTTATTTCTTGGGGATTGAAGTTGTCTACTCTCCTAGAGGCTACCTTCTTTGTCAATCCAAGTACATCTCTAACATTCTTGAACAAACTTGTTTTTCTAATACTAGAGCAGTAGATACTCCTCTTGAGTTGAATGCGAAATATGCCCCATATATGGTGTTCTTTTACCAGATCCTACTTTGTACCCTACTTTGGTTGACAACTTGATGTATCTTACGATTAGCAGACAAAATATTACTTATGTTGTTCATGTTATTAGTTAATTTATTGTTTCTCCCACTACTATACATTGGGCAATTGTTCTTCGTATTTTTTTGTTATGTTCGAGGAACTCTATGTTAAAGCTTTCTCTTTCCATCTTCGTCCTCATTGGAGTTACTTGCCTACAGATTGTTGTTTTGTTCACAAAAATGCATTTCATTAAATGTATTCCTTTTTTGGTTGACAAACTCTGGATGCTCGATATTATTGGATCGTGAGTTTGAAGGGAGATGTTAGATAATATTATTATATATTAGTAGTAAGGGTATTTTAGACTTTTAAAATCTCTTGTATATATTATTATTGTAACTCTATCACCTCAAATTTTGGTTTAATTGTTTATGAAAACCTAGTAGGTTCCTTCTCTTCTTCATCTATTAATCTTCATTCATTCCATGTTTGTGCTTGTTTATCATTGTTAACAAATTGGTATCTTCCTGTGGCCATGTCCATCTGGTATGGAGTTTCATTGTTGTCATCTCACCTCAATTCTCAATTTATTATCTTTTTGGCATCAAATCAATCAAAAATAAGAAATCTAATCTAATTTGATTTTTTTTCATAGTTTTGGGAGATTGTAAATCTCTAGGGTTAGTTAATAGTAGAGCTTAACCTTTTCTCTCATATTTTTGTTGTTGAATTCATTAAATTTGGGTTACTAAAAAAATGATTATGAGGTTATTGTTGTTTTTATTTTGTGCATAGCATGAAAATTTTGGTGAAGATAAATCTAAAGATTTATAATTGTTTCTCTCATTCTCACATAAAAAAGTTATTCTCACTAATTATGTCATTTATATAAAAAACTTTGTTGATTAAATTAGAATATTAAGAAATTTAATTATAATATTAAATATTGATAATTTATGTTGTTTTATAGGTTTACATGTTTACTTTTTAGGGAGAGAAAATTAAGAATTTTGTTGACTATTTCTTTTATTGGTTTAAATGCACGTTTGATCTATCTATTTTGATCAAATTTAATTTTTGATCTATT
>JBBPBR010000006.1:390620-406372 GCA_037974775.1 Cicer pinnatifidum | reverse complement strand
AATTGTATTATTAATACACATAACTTGAGACTAACATTGCATGTATATAATATACTGTTTTTTTTTAAAAAAAAAAAGAAGAAACTTTTGTTTTAAAAAACTTAAAAACTAAAACAATTTTGTAATACAAAATATAAATTTGTATCATTAATCACTTCCAAAATTTCATTAATCATTAAAATAGATGATATGCATTGTATTTAGAGATTAATAAAAAATGTTTTAAATAAATAATTAATAAATTATTCAAAATGACTAGTATCATAATATATGCATTACACATAAATGTTACAATTATTAAACAAAAAGTTGAAAAAGTAAATAAATTTGTGTCTAAAGTATTTTGTTGAAATATTATTTTTCAATTAAAAAACAAGAAATGATGTCTATGCATGCAAGTAGGGTCCACTTTGATACCCTTTCCTTTTGTGTTTCTTCACAAATGGGCTGGATTGCTTTTAGGCATAAGACCCATCAAAAAGCATTATATCATTTTTGTATTGTTGAATATTCAAAACGATGGAAACTACATCAAGTTTCACGCTATTTTTGTTGGGCGTATCTTTCCTCATTGTTTCACTAATTCCAAACAAACTGTACATTCCCGATTTCCTGCGATCTATAACTCCATAAAAAATTAATGCAGCTAATCACAAAGCATTTCCAAACATTCTAATCACCGTTACTGACAAAACAAATAAAAAATATGAGATTTTTGCCAAACCCAAAAATATTCTGTAGACCAAAAAAATATAAAATACGGACTGTTCTTCCAACCAAACCCAAAACTGAAAAATTGAAAGAAAAAAATTCTGAAAAATTCAAACTTTTCGATAGCTCTGAATTCAAATTTTGATAGCTATCGGTAGGGGTGGACAACGGGTTGGGTTGGGCGGATTCGGGTCCAAAATCATCAACTGGCTCAATCCGCGGGTGCTATTTAAACACCTACTTCCGTCTATGTTAAAGTTCAGTTTAGTCAATTCTCGGGTACTCGGTGTAAGCGGGTTGTTGGTTCGGTTGGGTTAATTGAATCATCTTTAATTTTTTGACTCAATTGGATTTTATTTTTGACTTAATTTGGTCTTTTTAATAAAGGTTATTTTTTGTCCAATATATATATATATATATATATATATATATATATATATATATATATATATATATATTTTAAAGAATTTTTAAATAAATCAACGGGATAAATTTGTTTGGCCATTATGTTAATTTTATTAGGTTTTAGTATGCAATAAATTTACATATCCATGCCATATTTTTATAACACTAATTAACTTTTTTATATATTTTTTTTATAGGCTAAATTATAATTTTATCTAAAGTACACACCCTAAATGCATATCGTTCTTCTAGCAAGACTGAAGTCCAAAAATTAAAGGATTTTTCTTTCTTTAGAGTTCCACAATCATAAGCAAAAATAAATATAATTTATTACAAGATCAAATAAACATTTTAAATAAAATAAACATAAAACAAACACTATGAATACACTATGAACATTGGTGCATAATAAATCTTTAATAGTTGTATTCAACATGAAGATTGTTGCATCTGCACATGGAAAACAATAAAACAATTATAATATGTAAATAAATTTAAGTAAAATAAAATGAATAGAAACATTATATTATAATTTTAAATAGAAAGTAAAATAAAAAATCACAATAAATATTAGAATCATATATAAAATCATAAAAGTAACAATCAAAAGCATGATATAGAGATTTTAGTTTAATAAAATAAAAAACAAACATGTGATTATTTTTAGGTTCATTTAATATATATATATATATAATGAAATAAAAAAATATATAAAACCTTAATCTTGTTCTTTTTATCTGAGATCCTCTGACTTTGAGCTTCCAACAAAGAAAGTATGGTTCGTCGATCCATGGCTTCACAAGATGAAAACTCATGTTAGTCAAATCACAGGTTAAGAAATAGAAATGTTGAACATTAATTAAAAAAAATTCTAACAAAAATCATAACATTTTAAAGAATAATTTTTATTAGTGACTTCAAGTTTTCTTTTATGTCTATTATTCTCAACCTATCCATTTACGACCGTGAGATAGAGAGGGAAATAAAACAACAAAAGGTTAATCGAGATGAGATATGAGAATGGATGATGAGATCAAAATATTGGAAGCCTAAGATTTGAAAGGAAGAAGAAAGAATGAAGCCTAAGGTTTGAGAGGAAGAAGAAAGGATGAAGATGGTGTTCTCACTGAGAGGGTGAGATGGAAACTCTGGATTCGGCGGCTAGCTAGGGTTTTGTAGGGTTGATTGTATCAATGGTATTTATAGTGAAAACAAATATTTTGGGTCAGACTCTTCCCATTTGTAATGGATTTGGGTCAAAGGAAAGCATTATATTTTTGGTTCAGGCGGGTTCGGTTATTGACAGTCCAAAATATTTTACCTGAACCCACCCACCCACATTTGTATGAATCTGTTGACTTTTTTCGTCAAACCCATCGACCCAATTTCACCTGCCCATTTGCACGCGGGCCATGCAGATCAGACGATTTTGGGTCGGTTTGAATTTTTTGTCCAGACCTAGCTATTGAAGTTAAGCAAAGGACAAAGTGATTAGATAAAAAAGAAGAATGAAGAAAAATTGTAAGAAAAAACTACATTTTCCAAGGAGACGAGGTGGCGACTAAGAAGTTAAATCAAACTTTCATAAAAGTAAAGTCAAAGACTTATACTTGAAAATAAGTATGTGACATATAACAATTTGCAACTAAGAAGGCAAATCAACCTTTTATAGAAGTCAGACTTCTAGGTGAAAATAAGCTTGTGACACAACAAATTATGATTAAACTTTAAATAGAAGGAGGGGAGAGGATGAAGATAACAAGATATATCAATCTTTAATCAAAGTTAAACTAATATTTAAAAATAAGTTTGTGACAAGTAACATTGTCTTGAATAAATTTTAAATTTTTTAACAAATTAAACTCAAACTTTGAAAAGCATAATTACGACATCTAGTAAAAAAATAAATACTTCTTTCATAATAAAATATAAGTTAAAATGTACATGTAGCTAGTTCAAACCTGCCATAGATTTGATCATTTAAATAGCACCATGAATTGTTAGCCTTTTTTGTGTTGGTTCTTTTAAGAAAATCTATCACTTACATATACTTATATACTTGAAAGTTTCTCAATCACAAACAATAAATTCAGTTTTGTTTTCTTCTTTTAATATCAGAATCATTCTACTGAATTCTTTTGTCAATAATTTATTCTCAAATACGAGTTGAGCATACTCAGAGTTTATCAATCTCTTTAAATCATTATTGTGTAAACTCAAGACTATAAATGTTGTTTATTGTTTGAGTAGTTTGTAGAAAACCCTTTTATAGTTAAAAGCTGAATAGTAAAATTCTCTCTAAAGATTGATAGGTGACCTGCTTGAATCTCTTTTTGGATGGAAATGAATTGCTGTAATAGATCAAGGTTGCTCTGAACAAAACTGTGTAAAACCAAGAGTGTTGTAAGACCAAGAACATTCTCTGTTTGAACACTTAATGGAGAATCTCACAGTTGTGATGATTGGATGTAGCCCGAGTTGGGTGAATCATGATATATCATTGTGTGATATATCTTCCCTTATCCCTATTTACTTTCAATCTTTTTGATTATCAAGTTAAATAGATAAGCTACATTGTTGATTTTAACTAACCAAGAACGTTCTCTGTTTTTTGTTTCCAGAACCAAGAACGTTCCTTGTTTTCTGTTTTCACAACCAAGATCAATCTTGAGTTATTTTCTTATGTTTTTAACAAGAAATTTTAAATAGGTGAATTTACAATTCAAACTTTTTCTTTGTAAATTGACATTGCTACTTCAGCTACAACAATACTCTTGATAGACTCACTTATGTGAATGTTGAAGTGGGACCGCTTTCTATGAAATTTCGAGGTAGAATTCTTAGAGCTTTCACTATACTAGGATAGACGTCCAGGACTATTAATGCACGGACTTTTGAGAATACACCTTATGTGAAGGTTGTGTGTGAGTTTGATGTCAAAGATAGAGTTCAAGATTATGAGTCACTCATGAGACACCTTTGTTTATGCACGGTCTTTTAGAAGGGTTAGACACTATTTTAGAAACATTTTTTTAAATTTAAGTGGGGGATTGTTGGAATATAGAGTATGTTAATGTGTGGATTTAAAAATTGTTGAAGTCCCACATTAAAAAACTCATATTTTGAGTAGTTTTCAATTGTATAAATACTAAAGTCCCACATTGGATAAAAAACATATGTGGGTTTGCTTCCTTCACTATATAATGAGTTTCAAACTCTTGTGAAAAGTACACCAAAGTTGGATGCATTTCTCAACTTTTTCTATTCCCCTTTTTTTTTATTTTGCTCGACTTATTTCCGAGCCACTTTTCCTCTTTCTGTCCCTTCAATATTTATGAGTGGTTTTGTACCGTTGTGCCTTCGATTTTTAGAGTGATTGTTATGTTGTAGTCCATTCAATTTTTAGAGCAGTTGTAATACCGGAGTTCCATCGATTTTTAGAACAGTTGTTATGCCTTTTAGAGTCGTTTTTATGCCATACTTCCGTCATTTTTTTTTTTGGTGGTCATAATTCCACTATAAACAGTTTTTGTGTCATAGTCTTTTAAGGCGATTTTTTATGGTGTAATCATTTTAATTTATGAATGGTCATAGTATCATATTAAAAATGTAATTTTAAAACTGTTTTGTAGATGCAATGGAATAACATATAATAGTAAGAGAAAAGCAAATAATTAATAGCCTCGCTTGACTCTCATACACAATATATAAAAAGTTAGAACTAGTTTCCCACCTCTTTGAAACTTCAAAATAGCATTATAAACAGGAAGCTCCACCTCAACAGTATTTTCATAAGAAGTCAAACTGCATTAAACCATCAATGAATCATGATCATTATTACCCTAAGTATTAGCATTAAACAATAAAGCTAGGCAACCAAAACTTAAAAGAAAAATCACATGTAAGGTATTGCAATTCATCCTCCTCAACCTAAAAAACAGACAAAAAAGTAGAAAGATATTTAAGTTCGAATACCTTCAATATGATGTGGCCTTCTGCCGTCACATTTTCTACTTTTAACGTGCAACAACCAACTGTATCTGCTTCTTCATCATCCTGAGGAAATGTAAATGAGAGACAACTATATTTGATTGGCAAAAGTAGAGTTAATTTTAGCTACAACAAGCATATGTACTAGAGAATATCATACACACACTTAGGAAGTAGCGATGTTGTTAATCTCCTTTTAAATGCAAATTGTAATTATTGCTAAGAGTGTATAATAGAATATGAACTGAATGCAAATTCCTCAAGCACATTCAGAAAAAATAAAACGAACAAATTTAACTTAAACTAGCACGTCTTTAGCATACTTTGACTTACAAATTACATATGCATTCACAACTTAATATGCTTTAGTTAGTATATATATTTATCCTCTTTTTAGCACATCTATATGTTATCTGGGGAGGGGGTGATTTATAGTGAACCGGCATGTATCATAATTGTACCTTCTCATTGCCAGCCCTCAAAGCTATAGTTTGTCAACCCCTATTTGCTGCTTAGTAATATCTTTACTCGTGAAACCTTTCGTGGATTAGGAGTTCTTGGAACTCTGGCTGTTATCTCACCATTGTAAATCTTGTTGCTCATCACTTTCATTCAATAGAATTCCATTTTAATTCATTCTGTAAATTCTGATTTCTATTAGTATCCCTCACCTTACAAACTCATCAAACCTCACAAGGAGACCATGAACAGTAAGAGATGTTCAAGCCAAATCCTCGATATTATCGGTGCTCTTTACAACTTGAAGCAACACTGGAACTGCTCCACCTCTAACAGCAAGATTACGAGATTTACCACAAACTTTATAAACTAACTTAGATTCAACAAATTTAAGCAATGTATTTTTCATAGTTGACACAAACTGCAAAGAAAAAGAAAAGATCAGCGACTTCAGTTTTGGGACTGCCAACTGAATGCATGGACTCTGTTGCTGTGACGTAATTGCCGAGACCTAGGAGGACAGTTTCTTTCCGTGATTCCCACTGTTTCTGGGTTGCCCTTTATCCGGCACCTTCTATTTCTAGTACTTATAGGTTGTCTTTCGGAAGTGGTAAAATGACAAAGTGTAAGTGTATTCTATAATATTAGGAATATTAATAATTGAGAATAAACACATGACAAGCTTATTGTCAAGATCTGTTTTATATCTCCCAAGTACAGGGATTTAGTTATAGAAGTACAAGTAGGGATTTTCATCAACAAAATATATTTTTATTAATTTTTGAGATGATATTAGAACTATCTATCTGCCTTGTCTTTGGGAGTCTCGCTTCCGCATAAACTTGCTACCTTCGTTGCGGTTTATTTTTTTCCCTGAAACCATAGCCACCTTAATTGTGGCCCTTTTAGTTGACTTCATTGCAGCAACTTGAGATTTCTTTTTCTTTTTGGCCTATTTGTTGTCATAATGTGTTCAATATTCACGTACGTTTCAGACCTTCGTTCATAACCGTTTTCAACCAGACTGTAAATCGGTGGCTTCTCGTTTTATTCTGGGGGTTCACTTGTTCAGCGGATCACTTTTGTTTGTGGATCGTTTCTGGGTCATTTGAAACTCACACAGTTTTTTGCTCGCACTTTTCTGTTGCGGCATTATAGCACACTTATAGTCTGTGAATATATTTTTTGAATGTTTGAAGTTTGCTTTGTTTGAATGAGAAATATTCTCTGAGTGTTCTTTTCTTAGAGTGTGAGGGTTATTATTATTATTATTATTATTATTATTATTATTATTATTATTATTATTATTATTATTATTATTATTATTATTATTATTATTATTATTATCATCATCATCATCATCATAGTTTTTAGAAGCAAACACTTAAAGTTTCAATCTTATGTATTCAACCCCATAGTGATTTAGTTCCTTCTTCAATTTGGCTTGTAGGGTCAAGGCTAGGGAAGACTGACTTGGAGGCTCAGGTGTTTTGTAATTCAAGGTATTTGAATTAGTAGATTAAAGCATTTTGAATGAGTGGACTGGATGTAGCCAAGTTAGTGGTGAACCAGGATAAATCTATGTGTCAAATTATTTATGCTTTCATTGCTTGTTGCCTCTGAATCCGATTGCTTCTACTCCAAGTAAGTCACCAAAACTGAACTAGTTTTTTTATTTATTTATAAATTATCAAAAAGTTATCAATTTTGGCAAACACAATTCAACCCCTTTTCTCGTGTTTGCACCTTTGATTGACATTAGAGCTCGACCTCAAGGTTGAGCACTTTACAGTGTTTGAGAAAAGATCCAAGGGTTCAATATGTCTAGATTCAGTGAAGAAGCTTATGGAGGAAACATCAACAAACCATATATGTTTGATGGAGAATGTTTTAAGTATTGAAAAACATGTTGAGAAGTTTCTATATTTCATAAGATCATAACTTTGGGACTTAGTGGAAGATGGTTATATTTCTCCGAAGAATACTGATGGTATTGAAATTCCAAGAAATGGGATGAATATTGATTAGAAGAATATGTATAAGATGCATCATAAGTCTAGAACATTCATGATAAATGCAATCACCTTTAAGGAGTTTGACACGTGCACCAACAAGAAGACATCAAAGAGTATTTATGATAGTCTGATTCTGACCATGAATGAAGCAAACAAGTTTAAGAAGCAAAGACCAACCCCTTAGTCAAAATGTATGAGTTGTTCAAGACGGAAGAAGATGAAGAAATTGAAACAATTTTTCCCAGATTCTAGATCCTGGTATCAGGACTAAAGGTACTGGAGAAGAGCTATACTATTGTTGATCATGTGAAGAAAATCTTTAGGAGTCTAAAAAGCAAGTGGAGACCTAAGATCATTATCACTCAAGAAGCAAAATATCTAAATACTTTTAAACTAGAAGAATTAATCAGCTCTCTCATATCACATGAAATCGAGCTTGAAGAAGATAAGCCCACAAAGAAGAACAAGACTCTAGCCTAGAAATTCAAGCAGAAGAAGGTTCTAAAGGAAACATTAGAACTAGAGGATAGTGATTCAAATGATCAGAATCTTAACTCAGAGAAAGAGGAGATTGGCTTCATATATAAAAAAATCATGAGAATGTGGCACAACAAGGGAAATCTTTCCCTTAGAAAGATTCCAAGCAATCCAATAGAGAAAGGAATGAAAATTTTGACAAGAAAAACATTATCCGTTATGGATGCAATGAACCTTAACATATCAAGTCACACGGTCTAGATCTAGAGAAAAGGAAACAATAGAGGAAAGATTTCAGACCCAAGAAGGATAGTTTGCTGGCTACATGGAATGATTATGACGAATACTCTTATGATGAACAAACAAATTTGACTATGATGGTTCATACGAAATTCGCCTCTAGATCCAACCCAGATTATGAATGTCGCGTCCGGTTAGCCCTCAAAAAAGAAGTTGCCACCAATTTTATTTTTTCAAAAGGGAAAAATAGATAAAACCTAAAATCAATTTTATTTATGTGTTGTCCGATGTTTATTATTACTCTATTTTTTTTTATAATTATTATATACATATTCAAAAATAAAAAATGTATTAATAATAATAATAATGAAAAAAAGAGGTGAAGTGTTTGTTCACGGATTTTATCTTTTAATTTTTTTATAATAAAGATAAATTAATTTTTGTTAGAAAACGACGTAACATGGTGATATGTGAATGAAACAGATGGACACGACAGTGAAACAACCTGTTAAAGGATTTGCTCGTGCGTTGTAGGGTATGTTGCGACACAAAGGTCACCAACAATTTGGAGGTGAGTGGTGTGGTGCGGCGATCGAGGATGAATTTCATCCGGTTGTAGCGACTATTAATTCTAATCCTAAGAGAAAAACTATTTGTTCGTTGTTATGATTATTTATTGAGTTATTTGATAAATACATGATATGCGTTTTCTGTTATATTATACTAGGGTGAAATTTGTTTTCTTGACGATTGGTTTATAAACTTCAATTATTTATTTATTTATTTATATATATATATATATATATATATATATATATATATATATATATTTAGTATTTTATGTTGTAAAGAAAACAATTTTAGGAACAAACAACTTTAGAAAAATGAAAGTTTAACATATGAGTTTCTTTTTTTGTATAAACAGAAAAAGAGAAAGAAAAAAAGAATATTTTTTAAAGAGATGCAATACAAAGACTAATAAGAAGAAAATTAGAAAAACAATAACAAAGTGATACCTTACTATGAATTGGTTTTGCTATACTGATTTTTCCAAGATTAGATTCTCTACTCCTCATTTTCCTATTAGTCTTTTTTTTACTCAATAGTGTTATCTCCTTTCTATTCTTGATTACGATTATTTATAGACTTTTTGGGTGTAGGTTACAAAATACAAGAGAATAATTGTCAATTGATTACTATTTTTATTACCATCAATATGTTTCTTTTCGGTTTATTTTCATTTAATTGATCACCATTATATTGATTCTTATTGTCATTGATTGATTCATTTTATTTCAGTTGCTTTTCATTCAATTAATCACCATTATACTGATTTTTATTACCATTGATTCACTTTTTTCGGTTTCTTTTCATTCAAATGATGACCATAAACCTATTTCTTTTCATTCAATTGTATACATTTTTTTTTATATGTTTTAGAAAAGAGTGAAAATTTCTGAAAGGAATCAAAGGCAAACATAAATCAAAAGTATCCATGATTTTCTAAAGAATCAAAGTGTTAATGCTAATGTGTTAAAGAATTAAAGTGTTGAATTTAAAACAACAAATGCAACTCTGAAAATTGATATTACTGAACTGAAAATAGAAAATTCAACTCTGAAAACTGATATTGTTGAACTTAAGGCTAAAAATCTAACTCTGAAAAATAATCATAGTTCAACATCAATTGAAAATACCACATGTAACACTAATAAGCATGAAGAAGTATTTCAAGATTTTCTTGCTAATGGTATGGAAAGAAGCAAATATGTTTCTATAATTGATGGAGTTAGTAGAAATGGTAAAAGAGGTATAGGATTTGATGAAACTGTAACTGAACCTAAACATATTCCCTATGATATCTTGTGTACTATTTTCTCTAAGAAAGGTTACTCAAAATCATCTTGTCCCATGTTAAATAAATAAAAAAGGACAAGAAATCTTTAAAGACTAACAAACTAAGACCCAACCGAACTAGAGCACAAGTCTCTCAACTTCCCAATAATCAAAAAGACCCATATAAAGTAGAAAAAATGCATTTTTATACATTCAGCAGCGCGCCATGCCCTCCAGACATAAAATTTGTGCTTCAAGCACAATTGGACAGAGTTAGGAAGGCCGAAATGCGCCCTAGGAGTATGTTTTGCGCTTTAGGTGCACATCATCTGTTGTTAGACATGTACTGTAATTTTCTCCTTTTTCAAGTTTGAATTTGGTTTCGGTGTCTTCATGAAAGTTGTAGCTATGGATCGTAGCTTTCATTTTCACTTTCTTTGACTCCAATTGGACATCTACAACTCTAGATATGATTGAATTACTCCACATATATCATGTTGATTTCTCACCAAAATTCAGCACTACACTAAAACAAAGAAACAACGCAAAACTACGAAAAATCTTCACTTAATTAAGGAAATAAGAACATAAATATTTCATTAAATTCAAGAACTAAAATCAACAAATAACTTCTAAGTGGAATGATTAAAGATAAATAAGACTAAAAACAACGAAAAATATGCATATAATGAAGAGTCATCACTCACTTTTGTGAATGTGGAAGTGGGGTCGCTTCCTATAGAATTTTGAGATAGAACTCCTATAACGTTCTATATTAAGATAGATGTGCAAGACCATTAATGCACGAACTTTTGAGAATACATCATATGAAGAGGTTTTGTGTGGGTTTGATGTCAGACATATAGAGTTCAAGACTACAATCACTCTTGTTGAATCTAATCTTACTTACTATGCAAAGGTTCAAGTCGAAAGACACTTCTACTTATGCACAATCTTATAGGAGCGTTTAACGCTAATTTAGAAACTTTTTTTAAATTCAAGTGAGGGATTTTTGGAACATAGAAAGTATGTTAATATGTGAATTTAAAAATTGTCGAAGTCCCAAATTGGAAAACTCGCATATATTGAGTAGTTTTCACCTCTATAAATATTAAAATTCCACATTGGATATTAACATATGTGAGTTTGCTTTCATCACTATGTAAAAAGTGTCAAACTCTTTTGAAAAGCATATCAAAATTGGATGCAATTCCCAACTTTCTCTCTTCTCCCTCTTCTACTTGATGCACTTCAGAGCCATTTCTTTCATTTCTTTATGTACCTTCGATTTTTGAATGGCTATAATACTATGGTCCTTTTTAAAGTGGTTTATGTCGTTGTCCGTTTGTTTTAGTAGGTCTAATACAATTGTCCTTTTAGAATGATTTTAATTAATAGGTAAAAATAAAATTCACTTAATGTATGTTTTTGAGTTATTTGAAATCAGTGAAAGCTACTTAAGCTTTACATAGCTTCGTATCAGATGAGGTAATAAACGCATAAATAAAGCCATTATTATTGATTTAGTAAATACTAAACCGTCCATGACATCACAACAGCCCAACCAACCTTAAATAATTACAAGTAATCTATATGGTTCTGTTCATTAATTAATATTATCATATGCATACATAGATATCTGTTTGTTTGACTCGGATGTAGTAATTCAACTTAAAATTATCATCAAGGTTTTATATTACAATTGTGATTGTTGGTATTAATGTTGAAAATTACAATAAATTCGGCTGCACTTGCTATCATAATGAGGTTTAGCAATTTAAAATCGTGATTATTGTGGTTGTAGTGGATATGAAAATATATTATATTAGTTATAATGATATACAGCCGTCATTAGAAGCAATTGACCAAAGCACCATATACAAATACGAAAAGAGGGCCAAAATTTGAATAGGGCAGGCAAACTATTATTACATTTTTTACTCTCTTTAACTTATTTTTCGATTTTATGTTAGTTTTTTTTTTTTAAGTATTTTTTGTTTTGTTGTGACTTTTAATTTTACTTTTAATAGTTAAATTGATTTTTCATTAATTTATGTCAAAAAATATTAAGTTTTGTCATCTTCTTCTGACTCATCTTTAAGCTTATAAATCTAAAAATTTATGATATCACTCAATTTTTTTTAAAATAATCATCAAATCTAATAAACTTCAAACTTATAACCTTTCAAATGCATAACTTATAAATTCAAATCCATAATCTTTTAAACCGAGAAAAATGAAAAATTCTCACACACAATTTTCTTTTATAGCACACATAGTATTAGAGTCGTCTTGAATATTTTGAAAATTAAACCGTAATAAAAAAAATGTGCAATTTTAATAATTAAACAAAAGGTTAAAATAAGTTTTAATCACTGTAAAATTTCAGAATTTTATTTTTTAGTCTCTATAAAAATATTCTCAATTTTTTATTTTATAATTTATTTTATTCACTTTTAGTTCATAATTTGAAAGTTTTTGTAAAAAAATTGATATTTTTAATTCTTAAAAAAAATTCCTATAAAATCAAAATAAAGACTAAACATAAATACAAAATTTTTAAGGACTAAACTTGAAATTTCATAATTTTATTACGATAAAAATATATTTAGAAAAAAAATTCACCTTTATTTTGTTATATTATGAAGAAAAGAAATTTGGAGCCCTTCACCAATTAGAGACATTGTGGAGTTGGATTGGATGGACATGATCATCACCAACCCTACATTGTACCATAATGAATAATTAAAAATCTCCCAACTCATTGTTCTTATTGATTCAACAAATTTGACATTTCATGAAACTATTTGTGAACCTGAAATAAAATATCTTGATTATTATCATGCTTGTGTAATTTAACAATCTAAAGTTTTGTTGACTCAAATTGATGGTAATAATTCAAATTCTCAAGATTTTTTTTCTTCACAATACATGAAGAATGTATTTTTATATTTTTCATTTTTTTAGATATAAAAGTTTATGATTTCGAATTTGTAAGTTAAGATTTTAAAAGATTATGAATTTGAATGTTATAAAATTTTTTAATTTTTAAAGATGAGTGAGAGATAAATAATTTGACAACTTAATATTCTTTTAAAAAAATTAACTAATAAAAATATGATTAAAGTATTAAAATAGAACACAAAAATAGTAAAGAGACTACATTGAAACCAAAACATAAGATAAAGACTAAAAGAGTAATTTATCTTACATATTTATTTTAGAAAAACAAAAAAAATAAAAAAAAATTTCAATTGATCCCAATACTTAATTTTACATTAATGGGAAACTAAATAATCCATAATGATCATGAGTTGTTTAAGGCAAGGATTCTTGAAGGGGTAAGAAGTTGATAAGAAGAACGAGAACGGTAATTTCCACGAAAAGCACAACCTTGACGAGAATTCATAACTTCACTATCCATTTCCATCAAAACCTTGTAAAAAACATCAACATTACAAGGTAGAGCCAAAGGTCCTTGACTACTATAACCGTATTCTGTTTCAGCTTCTTCAAGTAAAATCTTGAACAGAGGGTGGTTACAATATTCTGTTTTTATAACAAACTTTTGCATCTGTGGTCCCACATACACACAGAAATATCCTTCCGGGACCACAAAACTGCCTAATTTCTTTTCACCCTTTTCTTCGCCTCGACGAATAGGCCATGATTTACTCCTTGTTGTTGTTGTTGGATTCATTATTGATGATGATGTATATTTACTCTTGTACCCTCCTCTTCCTATGGACTTGCATCTCTCCCATGTTTTTGTGATCATCATGCCTAATTTCTTGTTCACTTTTCCCTTCATATGGCTCTTGCCATCCATATTTTGGAAAAGATTGATATGTTATGTGTGGAATTAGTTATAGAAAAAGATGGAAAGTGTGTCAACCTCTATCATAAACCAAATTAAACATGACTTGGCTCCTTGGCCTCATTGTGTTGCTCATTTCTATGCTAATTCAATTAAGCAACAACACTATAATTATTATGACCAAAAACATGAGGAGTTCAAGATGAAAAAGATTCAAAAGAGTAAGAATATGATAGTAATCAATCACCAACGTTAATTCAATTCAAGGAAATAAGAAGAAGAAGCTATCATAAATGGAGTTTTTTTGTGCTATCTTGGACAAAGCATCTCATATTACACCAGGTTTTAAATAAAGAACTAATTAATCATTGTTTAATTTTTTATTTATGGAAACCACATGTTATTATATGATAGATTACGTTATACATTATTTCTTATTTAGTGGATTGATTAATTTATTTCAATTAGTCAATGCTGTGTTTTCTTTTCTTCAATAATAATAATAATAATTATTATTATTATTATTATTATTATTATTATTTTTGTCTTCCTTCGTTCACAAATGAGAATTGGACACGGTGCATTTACTTTGTCCACGCGTGTATATATGAGCAATGGTATTTGTTCAGGAGAAAACTGACATGAAATTAATCAACAAAAGAGACACACTTACCATATATAAGTAGTTTGTAAATTTAAAGGGGAAATTAAATTACAAGATTATTTTAAATAACACTAATACTTTCTTTAGTTTTGAAAAAATATTTATCTCTATCATATTTACTAAAAAAAATTATATCAAATATTTTTTTATCATATTTACATCTATTCATGTTATTAACTATATAAAATAATTAGAATTTTTATTTTAATTTATAAATGTACGAAATTATATATATAATGTTTGTATAGTTATACTTACATCTATTCATGTTATGAATATTTACTTTTACTAGACAAATGATATTTAAAATTACAATATAAATCGGTCGAAATTATATCAATCAACAATACAATTTAAAATCGTTAAAATAAAAAAGAATAAATATATAAACAAATATTTATAATATAAAATGGTAAAATATCAACAAATGTGAAAAAACTTATAAATATAATAAATTTATTGTGTCATAAATACTTATGTCTTCGGAGATGCAACGTTTAAGACGCCAAAGTCGTTTATTGAATTTACAAGTTAATATGTCAATGTAAATCAAACAAACACCGCAGTAAGGTGAAAAACCAATATAATATTATAATATAAAAATATCGTTGTACTAAGATGATAAAATAAAAAATAAACTAAATAGATGTAAAAGTCAATTATTTAAATAAAATAAAATAAAATGAGATAAATGATTTAAATGAATGATTTTAAAAATAAAAATTAAATCATCATTCTTACAAGAAGAAAAGCGAAATTGAACCATACAGAAGAAGTGTCGGTTTGTGGTTCATGCCCTAGATAATGAATATTTATGTGTTATATATTATTTTATATATGAAAAACAGTGAGGAAATCAAGCATGTATGATGCGTAAAACATCCATTATTTAGTGTATGTTTAAAACTTAACGGTCTTTGTCTTTTCTTTTTTATCAATTAAAGAAGGTGGGTTTGAGATATTTTTTATTTAAAATTATCTATATTATTATTTTTATTTAAACAAATAGTTTTTATGGAGACATGGTATTTTATTTTTTTTTATTTTTTTTAATTATAATATTATTTTGTTCGTCGTCTCAACTCAATACATTTTTTTTTTATTTTTCGATCTTATTACGTTATTCGTCAAATTAATT
>JBBPBR010000006.1:379805-390610 GCA_037974775.1 Cicer pinnatifidum | reverse complement strand
ATATATATATAATTTAGTATTGAATCACTTTTATTTAATTATATTTATAGGTGTTAATTTTTATAATATTATTTTATGATTTGAATATGATAAGTTTATTTATAAATTTATTATTTTTAATTTTAACGAGTTTAAATTTATATTATTTTTAATATATTCTATTAATTAAATGTGAAAGAATTTTAGGAGAACAAAAGTGTAAAACAGCCTATCACAAATTTGGTTACTTCATCTACTTAAATAAAAAAATCATTATGTTACTTTTCGTGATATCAAACATTTTGTTTCATTAACAGTTTTTAATTTCACATATATAGTTCACATGTTTCAAAATAAATTTTTTACATTTGATAATTTAAATGTGATATTGACGTAGGTTATTATTTTCCTTTATTATATTACTTCCTGTGCGCAACCACTTACAACATCCTCTCTATTTTCTTACTTGTAAAACTTAAAGTTTGACAAATGCAAACAAATATTTATTCAGCAGTCAAATGACTAAAGTCATGCTATATATAATATATATATATATAGAGAGAGAGAGAGAGGGTATTTGGTTTAACGGTGATGTGGGTTTTGACTTTTGATGACCGGGGCAGAGGGGGTTTTGTGTGTGTGATTTGGTTTAGGGAAACGGTGATAAGCCACCTATGGTGCCCGGGGCAGAAATAAATATTCTTCTCATTCTCACGTAAAAAAACCAATCTCAGTTGATTTGGCCCCAAAATTTCTTAGTTATAATAGACGTCAAAAAAATTCTCCATATGAATGACCTTTGGTGGAACAAATATGCCACAAATTTCTTCTATTATATCCTTTTCTGTAATTTTTTTATAAAAATAGACTATTTTAAAACTAATGTACTAAAATAATCTGAACATGTGACTATGTAAACTAAGAAATTTTTTCTCTTTTAAGAAGGTAGCATCGTAGAGATATGATCATGTGAATTAAGGGATTTTCTCCTTTTAAGACGATTGCATCTTAGGGATGCGATAATGTATTTTATTTATTTATTTATTTATAACAAATTAAAAATAGATTAATACATTAAATATAATAAAAATTTAAATTGTATTAATAAAATCTAACAAAATACATTAAATGAAAAAAACAATATGAAATTTTGATTACTGATGACCACCTAAATACCTCCAACTTTACATCTAGGAGGTCGTCGATGAAGGCGCAAACACAAGAAGAAGATTTGAATTGTGTTTGCCAAAATTGATAACTTTTTGATAATATATAAATAAATAAATAAACCAGTTCGGTTTGGTGACTTACTTGGAGTATAAACAATCAGATTTAGAGGCAACAAATAATGAAAACATAAATAATTTGACACATAGATTTATTTTGATTCACCACTAATTGGGCTACATTCGATCCCCTCATTAACAAGACTTTAATCCACTAATTCAAATACCTTGAATTACAAAACACCTGACCCTCTAAGCCAGTCTTCCATAACAGTATGACAACCCCATACTTTTGAGGAACTAACCACATTGACCCTACAAGTAAAGTTTTCTCCTAACAACCTGACAACCTCATATTGAAGAAGGGACTAAACCACTATCGAGTTGAATGTAAAAGATTGGAACTTTAATTGTTTGCTTCTAACAAAACTGATAATAATAATAACTTTCACACTATAAGAAAAAATGTTTATAATTAATGTATTAATCTACAAATCCATAACAAGTGTGTATATTTAATGCTTATATAAATATAATAATTCGCATTCAAACAAGTGTTTCTCTCTTTGAACTCTAATACTAGTCTTTTTTTTCGATGATTTTCTTCTTCACCCATGAGTATCTATTTATAGTTAAAATTTGGACTTTAATTTAGTCCTTTGTTTAATTCTGAATTGTTTTTTTTGTTCAAATTGAGTTTGTAAATTCTTCATATTGATTATGTTCCTATTTTGCTAAGATTGAGATTGTAAATTCTTCAGATTGATTATGTTCTTATTTTGTTCAGATTGCGTTTGTAAATTCTTCAGATTCATTATGTTCATATTTTGTTGTAAATAAATATTGATAAAATCTTCTTCAAATCTTGACTATATATTTTTTCATACTATTTGAAGTCAAATATATTATTCTTATAAAATACTTTTATTATCATGAAAACTATAAATATAAAATAAACTTGGTTCCAACAGCCGAAATCGTCTAGCTCTTTGAACGGTTTGAGGTTGTTGTGGTTCATCCTCGATTATGTTCTTCATCATCGTTCCTAATTATTGGAGGTATGTATTGTTTGAGTTAACACTAAATGCCAATAATTTTTTCTTGGTTATTATTTGTGTCATGACACTGTTGAGACAAAATCTCAATTTAATGTTTTGATAAAAACAAACAAAAAGGCTAATCAAGAATTCTAATTAAGATAAAATCTCAATTTAACATGTGTCTTTGAGTGTGTTAAAACAAGTTAGGTACCAAGTATTTCAAAGTAGATCTCGTTAAAATCAAGAAAGCAAAAATAGTAAAACAAAGAATGTTCTTGACATATTTCTGGAAAACAAAGAACGTTCTCCACATTTGTCATAAACAATAATGATCAGTTTTCTTTGTGAAAGATTGGATCCTTGAAGTTTTATTCATCTCATATCTTCATCAAGAAAAAGCAAGGATCAATCTAAGTCAGAATTATTCCAAAATTCGAATATCAAAGACATGTTTCATGTAAAGTACAAAGCAAGATCATTCTTAATGTGAGGCAAATGCAAGTACAAATTTACAGGCTGTAAAGTACACTTCAGGTGTACTTTCAATCAAGACATGCACACTTGACTTAAAGCTAACAATCATCTCAGACAACTGACAGGATCACAAGTACAAGGACATCTGTCAGCGTTGTAGTTGGATGTGTAATAGGCTACATCTTAGTTGAAAAGGGTATACTGAAGCATTTCTCAAAGTATTAAATGAATTTGCGTCTTTTATAATCCAACAACAAGACATATCAAATATAAAAATTAGAAGTCCTTGTTATATTTTTTAAAACATTGATTTTTTAGACTTTGAAGTGGTTAAGGTTCATATTTTAAGGAAGGGATTTAAATCTGACTATTGGTGTTTGACATCTCATGGAGAAAGTGATACAAAGTTGTATGTAGAAATTAAAATGAAAAAATATGCACAAGAGCGACATAACAATAGATTTGTGGTGTAAATAGTTGTATGATATTCTACATTGATGTATGTAAACAGTTAAAAGAATGAAAGTGGTGTAAACCACCTCGTTATTAAGAAAAAAGAGTAGGAATAAATTAAAATAGGCACCTATGAAGAGAATGCATTATTTACCTCTAATTACAGACTCAAGAGATTATATGCTTTGATGAGCTCAACTCGACATATGAGATGACATCATCAAAATAGACGAGAATCAGGAGTGATGTATCATCCATAAATGGAGAGGCTTGAAAACACTATGATCAAACATATCCTCATTTTTTTGTTGAACTGAGGAATGTAAGTTTGTAATTATGTACTGATGTTTTTACACCATTTAATCATACAACCTAATCTTATTCATGTTGGCCAGTAAATGTCACTCCTTTCAATCTTCCTCAAGAACTATGTATGACAACTCCCTACATTTTTCTCACTTTGTCGAAGAAAGGAGTTTGAGCTACATATATTTTTTGTCTAAAGCCAAATATGTTTTAAAGCCTAAAGCCAAATATGTTTTGTCTAGTGATCAACAAAAGGTTGTGTATAAATGAGTTTCTGAATTGAAAATGCCTGAAGGACATACTTCAAATTTGCACAGATGTGTAAACGTAAAAGAAGGGAAGTTAATTGGAGTAAAAAGTCATGATTGTCATGTATTTATGGAGTGGTTGTTACCAATTGATTTTAGTGAACTTCCACATCATGTGTGGAATCCTATAGCTGAGTTATGTAAATTTTTCAAAGATTTGTGTTCAACAATTTTGTGAAGGAATGACTTGTTGTTGATGGAACAAAACATAGTGATTACAACTAGTAAATTGGAACAAAGCTTTCTACTTGGATTCTTTAATTCCATGGAGAATATTTTGATTCATCTGTCTTCCGAAACAAAAGTTGGGAGCTCTGTGCAATATCGTTGGATATATCCATTTGAGAGGTAATTATTCAAATTGATCAACCTACAAACCTATATTTTTTATTTATTTAATCCTTGTTTAGTTCTAATTTTTTTTTCTTTCAAATTTAGTTTATAAATTCTACATATTGATTATGTTTCTATTTTGTTTAGATTGAGATTTTAAATTCTTCATATTGATTTTGTTCGTATTTTATTCATATTGCGTTTGTAAATTCTTCAGATTTTGTTGTAAATAAATATTGATCAAATCTTCTTTAAATGTTGATCATATCTTATTTTCAACTTGGTCAAAGATTTTCTTCAATTATAAATATGAATCAAATCTTATTTTAGATTTTCATCAATTATAAATTTGAATCAAATCTTATTTTAGATTTTCTTCAATTATAAATCAAAATCAAATATTTATTCAACTATAAATTTGAATAAAATCTTATTTTAGATTTTTTTTCAAAAACATGAATCTTCTTTCATACTCTTTGTAGTGAAATATTTTATTCTCATAAAATACTTTTACTATCATCAAAACTCTAAGTATAAAATCAACTTTGTTCCAACATATGATTATGTTGTGTTAAATTCTACTGTATAAATTAAAGTTCTACTTTGCGAATGTTTTTGTAATTTCATGTTAACAAGTTTTTAAAGTTGAGCTTTCTTTATGTTGTTAGACATAATTGAATGACATCCCTCGTAGTCATTCAGATTTATTTCTCCACACACATAAATATGGCAAGGATAAAACATGATTGATGGAAGATCGGGATATGTGCATTGAAGAGCTTTCAACTTTAAAATATTAATTAGTCTTATATTTAAGTTGATAGGAAAAGTTTAGATGTAGAATGGAAGAATTGATTCAAGAAGAATATTTGCAAGGAACTCCCCACAAAATGAATTAGATGTGTGGTGTGAAGTTGCAGAAATAAAAAGAGGACGAGTATATAGTCTCATAATGGAAGCTACTGTATAATTAGGGAGACTATATTATCGTGAACCATGTTCTTCATCAACCGAGTGGGTACAAATACATAAATTTGAAGAAATGAAAAATGAAAGAGATCAACAAAGACATGAATTTGAAGAAATGATAAATGAAATATATCAACTTCAAGAGGAATTGACTAATACAAATAAAGCAGTTGAGCGCATCAACCACTTGATAAAAAAATCGATGAATATATCAACCCATGCCATGGATATACTAGAGACCATGTTCATGAAGATGAGATTGGTAATAGTGATGGTGAGATCGGTGATCATGATGTTGGTGATATTGATAATGAGATTGGTGATAATGATGTTAGTAATCATGATGATGAAGAGTTAGATGAATAGTGATAAGTTAATCCGAAAAACAAATATGTTACATTTTATCATGACTAAAATATAGTATGTTTAAACTAAAAGTTTATCTATATTTTTTTGAGTACTTAGAAATATTACTTAAATATATTATATTGTTTAGTTATTTACATTAATATGCTTATTGCATTTAAATGATTTTGGTGTATGAACTTTTTAGATATTGAATTTAAATTAAAAAAATTATTTTCATTGTTTTTTTAGACATTGAAATAATAGATTGAAAAAAAAAAACTGTGAAATTTGGAGAAGAAATTAGTGACTAAATATTGAATAAAAATAACAACTTAAGTTACAAACTTCGTATTTAAATTAGTTGCAAATGACATAGAAAATTAATTTGAAGTAGTTGCTAAATCAATCTCAAACTTTAGTCACTAATATAAAATCGTCCACTAAATATCGATTGTTGATTTGTTTGGAACAGCAAATTACTGATAATTTATCAATGAAATTGAAAAAGTCGTCGATACAGTCGCTAAATGTCACATTAACCGATTTTGAAACAACGACTTACTAATCAGTCAATAAAATCGAAATTTCTATTAGTGCAAGTACTTTTGTATGTTTCTTTAATTTTAATAATAATAGAGTGCTGCTAAACATATTTGGTAGTCATACCATCTTAATTGGAACGTCTTGGTTTGTCATGAGATACTTTTGCAATTTTTTTTGTTTAAAAAGTGTTGAAAAACTACTATACACGTCTTTTGTGACTGGTGGCTTAATCCGTTGTTATGCTTACAAAGAACGTACAATTGTGATTGTAATGTAGGGTTTGAGTACTCTTGTAAGAAAATTGTTTTTAAAATGATTGTCTTCAAAAATCATAATGTTTATATATTATCTACACAATCTTTTTTCTATCCGTCTATCATAAATCCATAAATATTAAAAAAGTACATAGACCTTTGTGTCACACTACTATTTCATTTAAAAATAGAAATGATGCATCATTAATTCATCGATGGCAAGATTTACAACGGTAAGATTGAATGACGAAAATTTAAAGATTACATAATCACTTGCACATGCAAGGGAGCTACAAGCCTACAATACAACTAAATGGAATGGAAGAAACGTAGATGTCGTGGCCATTGTAAGTGCTCACGAAACAATAACATAACAGTTAATTGATAAACCATTCTCTTAGTCTCTAAAAGCGTAAGACGTTGTCACTTTACTTCCTGAGTCAACAAAAAATTTAAAATGTCAATCAATATAGTGCATACATCATAACTATTTTGACAGTAAATTAAATATTTTGCAATAATAAGTCGTTTCTTTTAACGACTATTTTAAAACTTATCTAAAATTATAACTAAGTAAAAGATTAAAATAACAAATCTTACACTTTCAAGGACATAAAACGACGGTTTAAGACAAACAGTTAGACTCCGCTAGCTATAGGTTGTTCAGTTTTTCCATCCTTTTGTTCATTTTTCTCTACTAGTTGTGTCTCTATAACAATGCTTTTGAGTGGCTCAATCGGTGCCTTCTTTTCCTTTTGAATAGTTTTTTCACCACCATTCCTATAAATTGCATAGAGCAACATCTGAAGTAACCCCAGTCCGAAACCCAACACATTTGGGAGCTACACATAAATCATTCACAATGCAAGAAAAAAAACAATTAAAATTTGTCTAATTTATGAAATAATATCATAATTAATTCATTTTTTGTTTGTACACCTAAAATCAATAACACTTACAGCAATGCATATGTCTTTGAGGAAGAGACCATAACCAAACCACATTACGGCACTCAATGTGAGAGTAAATGACAAATTGAAAGGCATAAACTCAACACTCTTAGTCCTAACAACTTGTGCCTGCATTTTTAATTAAGCAAGAAAATGATTATAAGATTAATTAGAAGTTGATATTAATTAGAAAATATATATTTACATACATACCACAATGCTTAGTGGTGCCGCAAAAACACTAACAGAAATGGAAACACAAATCCATCCAAGAACTTGAACACGAAGTGGGCCATGCACGGCGTAGTGTGTCACTAAGAGGATCAAAGCTAAGGACCCCACATTCATTGCCGAAAGTAGCTTGAAAGTTAATTTCTACATTCAATTAACAACATAATTAGTATATATCAAAATTTATATTAATTAATGGAACGTTCAAATATAAATAAATAAAAAAAATAAATAGTATACCCTTGCATCCCTTGGAGCATAGATGATGTACAAAATGATGTAGATGGTTTCTATGACACATCCAAAAGAGTTGATGGTAATGAGGAGAAAAGCATCTTTTTTGAGTAAAGCATAGTACAACCATAGCATTGAGCTGAACAGAGCCACTAGGTATGGTAGTGACTGAAATCCCTCTGTTGATTTCTTCTTGTATATTCGATAAAATGTTGATCTGTAACATTTTAGCTAATTAAAATATTTTATTTCACTAATTAAATCATCATAAATTAAATTGATTTACTAGCCAAAAGTTGATTGATGAAAAAAAGTACTTACATTGGAGCCAAGAATACCAAGAACGAAATCACGTTTCCTGTACATTAAATTAATAAAGCAGAGTATATTAGTTTATTTGCTAAACATAAAATACATAGTATTAGTATATAGCTAGGAGAGGTTAAAATATTATGTTGACGGTCCATGTAGATGTTAAATTTAGTATAAAAAAAAAAAAACTCACAAATGAATGGGAATTTGTTCATATTTTTAGGATACAACTTTTTTGAACATATTCTCATTAGAATGGCACAAAATCAAATCGCAAGCATATAAAAAATGTGGTAGTAAGCTAAAATTAATGAAGTGGGCCGGGTCAATTTATATAACTAGAAAATTTGTATTCCTTACTAATGAGAAAATATTAATCCAAAATTTAAATTCACTTAAAACAATTAAATATAGAAAATTATTGTGACTTCAAATAAAGTCAAATTAAGAAATTCAATATAAGAAAATGTGTGAATTGTGTAATAATCATCGTGTAGAATGTGACTATAACTTTGCATTGTAATGATTTTGTACACCTTTCAAGCATATGATTTTAGTCATGAAAAAAATAATATATTATATAGTATATACGTACCAAGCATGCCAAAGGTAAAAGCTAAAGTGTTGTGACTAATGGCCATGATGATAGATAATGTACTCTGTTTTGGAATCCAACAACAACACTACACAAGAATTTGGGGTATGAGAGGATAGAAATCAATCAATGTTTTCTTCCAAACTCAGCCCCTAAAACACGTGCAGATATTGATGCTAGCTTGTGAGGATCTTCATAATCTCCAAGTGCATATATATACACACATAAGCTCTAAGAGTGAGTGAATTAAATATTAATCAAAAAAGATCGTTCTGTATGTCAGGGTGGAATCAACATTATTCCATATTAATTCTATAGGATGAAATGCAATCATGCAAACTTTTATTTGTTTTTAATTGCTCTCAACTTGCTAGCAATATAGATTCTTTTAACATTACTTAGACAGGCTAAACTAGGAGTTATGGGTTAATTAGGTACGGACTATATAAATTTACCTTTTGCAGGTAAAGTTGCTAATAAATGCATTCTCTTTTTTTTTTTTTAATAAAAAGTTAATATACATCAAATATTATTGATCAAATTTTTCATTCAACTTTTCTTAAAAAAATATCAAATTTTAATCCATTTAATTTAAAAAATTATTTACTTTTTTTAGGGTAATTTTTATGTATTTATTATCTTTTATTGTGTAAATTAAGTGTCGTTATGTAGATGCAACTTAAATTATAAAAAGTTACAAAACATTTTATATAATGAAATGTTTGTTAAATCTACTGTATATATTACTACTTTATATGGTGGTAAAATGGTTTCAATATGTTCGGTTGGCCCGTTTTGTATCATTTTTATAAACAAATTAAATTAAATATTTGAATTTGTTTATCTAAGTTCATCTGCTACGTTTAATCCGTTAAAAACACAGGGTAGTCATGGGATGAGTTGATTGGTACGTCTAATCAAATTAAAAAGTTTATTTTAAAAAAAATTAATGTCATTTTAGTTGTTGTTTTTTTCAAAAAAAATTTATAAACAAATATTAGAAATGAGTGATTATGTTAGTTTACTACGTCCCTCCTTCTTAATAATCCTTTGACCCCTTAGCTCATCAAGAGCTCTCAACTTTTTTATTAATTCAGTCAAACTAAAAGACTAAAATTCACTCATTAACTTATTCAATTCAAACTAAAAGACTAACATATAAAGCCTTCTACTTTAGAATATTGAAATATACTTATTGATAATTTACTAATATTATTTTGTTGATAAATTTAACTATTGATAGTTTGTTACATATATAATTTTTATTTTTTAGTTCAAATTATATAATATAAATTCTTATTATAAATTAATTATTGTTGATAAATTTAATTAAATATTTTTTATTATTGAAAATGAGTCACTAAAGAAGCATTTGATAGATAAAATTATACATAGATAAATATTTGTCATTAATCATTAGTTAAATTTAGTACTTTTTTATATCTTTTAAATAAAAGAGAGAATAATTAAAATATATTAATTACAATTGATTATAAAAAGTAATGAAATAAATATTTATCATTAAAAATACTAAAATTAATTTTTTTTAATATTGTCGGAATAAATATAAGAACATTTGTAATACACTATATATATTGTTGTCATTATTTTTTTTAAAAGGTTAAAGGATGGCATGTATCATTATGTGGGTGCAATTGGGGTTGGTTTTGCACTCCTTAGCAAAAATTAGCACTTGCCTCATTCTCATATGAGTTGAAATTTGGATCCTCGCTCCTGCTAGATGGGGGTTGGGTTTCGCATCCCATTCTCATCTCTATCTATTTAAATAAAACAATAAATTTAAAATTTTTTATTTATTATTACTAAAATAATTGAAAATAACTATTAGAGAATAATAAAAAAAAATATTTTATAAAAAATAATAGGATGAATTACATTTGCGGTCCCTTAACTTAATTTCAGGTAACGTTTTATTCTTTTATTTTTTTTTTCCGAGTTGGTCCTTTATTTTAATTTTAAGTGACAATTTGATATTTTATATTTTAAAATTTCAACAATGTTGTCCTTTTTTTTTTACTAAAATTTAAAAAAATCATTAAATTTTTTAAACAAAACCCATAAAATTCATTATCATCTTCAATAAAATACAAATTTAATCAAATTCATATCTTAAATCTTGAAATAAACTCATATTTTTATTTTTTATTTGATGTTGTTGGAGATAAAAATACGAGGGTATTTGAATATTTGAGTTATGGATTTGATAAAATTTGTATTATATTGAAGATG